>CAEFZY010048829.1:0-101628 GCA_903066815.1 Brachyrhaphis roseni
GGGGTCTCAAACTCCAGTCCTCAAGGGCCGGTGTCCTGCAACTTTTAGATGTGCCTCTGCTGCACCACACCTGAATAGAATAATTAGGTCATTAGCAAGGCTCCGGAGAACTGATCTACACAAGGAGGAGGTAATTAAGCCATTTCATTCCAGTGTTTTGTACCTGTGGCACATCTAAAAACTGCAGGACACCGGCCCTTGAGGACTGGAGTTTGACACCCCTGCTGTAGTGTAAATTTGCTCTCTCTCGTTAACCGAGGCGGTGGATGATGCCACTGCTTCTGGGATGAGCCAACATGCTTCTTGTTTCTGCTCTCTCTTTAGCATTCCAATCACACTCAGCCCCATCAAATACATATCGAAAATAGCTTGTGTCCTCTTCAATAGGGCATCGATAATGAATTTAGTTAAATGCCATGACTAATGTGCATTTGTGGACTCGTAATGGGCTCAGTAGGAGTCTGGGCTGGGGGTTGGGGGGCAGGGGGGTACACGAGAGCGGGCCAACCCGGCTGCCCACGTCTGGCCGTCCCCGTCCAACGGTCGCCACCCACACGGCCCCCGCGTCTCCCGTTGTTTGGACCGGTGCGATAAACTCTTTAGAATGCATGAAAGCGAGTCCTGGGGGGCAGGTTCACCAAAGCGTGAAGGATGGAGGGAGGGAGATGACAGAACGGAGGGATCGGACGTGGAGGTGGTAGCAGGGGAGAGGAGAGGAGTAAAAAAAAAAAAGCAAATGGCTTTTCGGCAACACGAATAATCAGGCTAACTAAAAATCACTTCATCTCATGCAGAGCTGATGCGGCGCTGATGGCGTGCTGGGAAACGGAATGAAGCAAATTTTCTGTGTTTAGACGGCGCGATGCGGGCAGATGTGATTCTGTTTGTTTGCACGCGCGCTGCCGAGTATGCGCTGGGAAATCTGCATAAGGCTGGTGTATAAGCGATTATTTACACATGCTGCTGAGTGCGTATGTCTTAAGAGTTGGTTGGAAAATTCGAATGCATCTCACATGCGGGCATGCATGCGTGTATGCAGAACGCTGGATTTGCAGCCAACGCCAGACAGCACTGGGGCCTGAAATGGCTCCCTCGCATCACAACGCACAATTAGGCCTGCCATCGCATTAGTGCCCCGCAGTCAGTGGTGGCACAGTTCAGAGCTCTGCTTGGATGGCTTCCTTTAGGCTTTCACCCAGCGTGGGTATGAAAGCTGCAGCGGCCCCGCTAACTGCGCCGAGTCTCGTGTCCAGCACTTGCTCCAGCATTAAAGAAGAAGCCGGATCAGTCAGCCCCTGTGGGTCGGAGCTGTTATTATCTTTCCTCTATTGCACTCGCTACATATGCTGTAAATGTGCAACAAATGAGGCTTCTCCCCCCCCAACATGAGAACCCCATCAAATTCTCAGCTCCTTTGAGGGAAGAGCTTTGCCCCTGATGAGGTTTTCTGCTGCAATCCAGTGCAGCCAAAAACAGCCTGTGAGCAGAGATTCCACATACACCAATCGTCCTAGCAGCGCAAGGTTTCCAGAAGACCTGCAAGCTGAGAATCTTGCCTTACGAGGGCGCGAGAGGCATTTAAAGGAGCAGCATTATGTAAAATTGACTGTTTTTCTAGCTTTACATTATGTCGGCATGTTGTTCCTGCATGTTTGAGAAATCCTTGAATCTCCCATAGTCACCATTCATCGGAACAAAAGGCCTGGGTGGATCAAGCGTCGCCTTCGAGGCCAAAGCTCCTTCTCGGAGCTGCCGCTTCTGAGGTTACCCCTTACCTGCAACTCCGCCACTCAGCTCCCTCAAACTAGTCAGCTGCAATTAGCAAACACCTGGTGGAAGTGCGAACCTGCTGAGCTCGGCTTCTCAGTGCGATGCTGATAAAAACTGCTAAAGGGTGAATAGAGGAGTGATGGTGTGATGACTTCTTGAAGGCGGAGTTTCAGAAAGAGACAGAGGCTCAACTTGAATGCGTTAAATTATGAAGTCAAACTTCTTTTAAATCATATTTGGTAAATATAGTAACCTAGTGTCTTGACTGTGCTCCAAAATGGTACAGTGTGACTAGAAAACACATAATACTGCCCCTTTAAATGATCCCAATTTTTGGGAGGACTGTGGCTCAGTGGTTAGAGCAGTCGTCTTGTATTCGGAAGGTTGCAGGTTCGATTCCAGCTGTGATCTTAGAACTTCAAGTTGCCTGTATGTGTGACTGGAACTGTGGGTCTAGTTTAAAGTGCTTTCAGTGGTCAAAATGACTGGAAATGGTTCATTTTCAATTGCAACTTCTTGTGTAATAACGCAGGAAAAGTGGCGAATTCTAAACTTCATAAAGAGGCCAAGACGGAACTGTTTTCGTCCCCTCCTTTCTTCGTTTTTTGGTTGTTTCAACCGTAGCTTTGGTGGAAATTGGATTTATGCGTCGCTCTTTCTCCTCGGGTCGTCCGCTGGCTGAGAATGTTCAGGAATCACGGCGAGACTGCCTTCGCATTTCGCATTTCGCATTCATTTATTTATTTATTTATTTTGCATTTCTTTTTCATCTGACCTGGCAGTGTGCCCCCTCACGTAGAATAATTGGAGCTAAAGCCATTCTTTTTTTCTTTTCTTTTTTTTCCCCCCTTCCTTCCTTCCTTCCTTCCACCAAGCCATCAGTGAGCCGTGGAGCGCCGGAGAAAGCGATTTCCATGTTAATGGGAAGCTTCCCGGCAACATCTAAGCCTTTCTCCCCTTTTCCCCTCCATCGTCGTCGTCACCTCCTCTCCTCTCCTCCTGCCTACCTCGTGGTTACCTCCCTCTCTACCTGCCGTCATCCCCCAAGGACTCAATCCTTCTGCCATTGTCTTGCAACGTTACCTTTCACCTCTCAGCCTCTGTTTACCTCCTTCTCCCTCTCCTCTCTGGCGCTGCCTTTGTCTCTGTCGAGCTTGATAAATGGAGTCGCTGGACTGTGAGCGGCACATCCTCAACAGGGTGTGGTGAGCCATTGCGAGCTGTCTCTCATCATTGTGTGTCTATTTATTTCTTTCTTTTCGTGTTTTCTACTCCAGTTAGCCCCTCTCCTCTGGCATGCACTGAGAAATCCTCCCTCAAACTCAGACCTCTCCGTCCGGGAGAAACTCGGACGAACAGGAGAACTCTTTGAAAGTCTCTGACAATCTTTTATTTGATGTTGCAGAGGAGGAACACTGATCTCCACATGGCTGAGCATACTGTATGCGATGCACACCTAACCCTGTGAGGATCCCTGAAGCCTCCTCCTTGAGGTTTCTTTTTTTTTTCTCCTCCACCTCCCGCCCTCACCACATTTTTTGACTCAGTGTTTTCTTGGGCTCTTGAAACCGCAGCAGGAAATGGGCCAAGACGTCATCTCCCTGAAGGTATTCTAAGTAGCTCCATCCACCTCAGAAACCCTGTCAGGAAAACAGCAGTGGGTAAGCTTCCATATGAATCAGCTCGACCACGCACCCGCTTGTTGTACGGAGTCCTCAATAGTTATTGGCGCTCCTAGTGAATGTCTGTGCAAACCTTAAAAAAAAAAAAAAAATCATATTTTATCGCAGGAGCAGAAAAATGACTACATTTATTCACTAAAGGGGGAAAAAAATATCCCACTTTACAAATTGCCAATACTGGGCAGGCCCAGCATTTTGCTAGATTAACCGCTTTAGTTCTTCGTGACATAAACTACAAAAAGTAAGTAAATTATTTCTATATAGCAACAATATTTATTGGTAATAAATCTTACACCGTTGGAAAGGTCCTTAAATTACATTTGTAAGGAAAATGTCTCTGGGTTGAGCAGAAGAGTTGAATTTGTTGGTGGCTCCAATGAAAAGCCTCTTAAAATGCTATTAGCTTGTTGGATTGGACTTATTCTTTTACATTAACTGTTCATCTGATTAAAGAAAACAAACATCGGTCTCTGTAGTACGTGGGAAAGCTGTACACAACTACCTGGCATTTAAATTTTTTTTTTACTTTCTTGATAACGTTTTTTGAGTTAGGATGAGGGATTTTTTTTTTCTTACAGGCATATAGAAATGGATGTGTTCTTTTAAACTTCAATGGACACACTTTGTTTTGCATCTCATGAGTCACGTGATCAACAGTCAGATGTCACTAGTGGCAAAAACCACAAACAAAACGACAGGAAGTTGTAGGATGACGATGGTTTGCTTTTGTTTTTTTGGACGATGTGCATCTGACTCCACCAGAGCTCTCACAGCTTTGCAGAGTTCATAAAAAAGTTGTGTGCAGTTTGAATGTGTTGAATCCATTGCTCTTCTTTAAAATTGGCCGACCACAATTTCCCCAAAACGCCGCATATGCAGCTACTGAAGAGCATAAGTGGCTTGAAGCTCCAAAGCCTGAATAAGGTGCCGACGTCTCCTCTGATGGCTGATAGATGAGCACTAGCACCATGGCTGAATTATGAATATATTTCAGGTAGCTGTTCACATCTGTCGCTGTCGTAATCCTCAATGACAAACTTACTAACGTGTGATTTTAGTTTCCTTTATAATTTAGTGGAAACAACACAGTTGCGAAATTGTATTTTGTTGGCATCAGCAGAATAATGACAAAGATTTGCGCACATTTTTAATGGCTTTGACGGACTCTGCTCTTGAGCGTTGACGTTTTGAAAGATCCAGCTGAATCCCTGAGAGAGGTGACATCATGTTTCAGAACGCCTTAAACGAGGGAAATCTTTGTTTTTCCCACGAAGGGAGATGCCGTTCCACTTCCTCCACCAACATTGTTTTGCCATCTTCAAGCTTTCCAATACCGTAACTCACATACTCAACTTTTGCTGCTCAACCCAAAAATGCATTTTTGTGACAAAGTCAAGATTTTCAGCGGTGCATGATTTACTGCCAAGAAGCAATTTCCCAAGATCAAACAAACTGACTAAACAGAAATGTCCTCACTTTTTGCGCTAAGTATAGATTGAACAAGATTTCAGAAACATTTTGGTTCTTGTCAACATGATGGCATCTTTGGTCACCACATTCGCGATGGGAGCTTTCCGTTCCATCACATCCTCTGTCGGTCCACTGCCGGATGGACCTCTGGTGATTATGGAGGCCGTTGGATTAGAGGAACCTCTTTGCATTTAAAGGACCAGCTGGATGTTATTTGAGCGTGTTGTCACGGTGCTTTATCTATTTAAATACGTACGGTTGGGAAAAAAAACACTAGAAGTTTGTTGTGGTTAAATAATGCGGCTATCAGCATTAAGGCGTCCAAACTGTGCCTAGAAAATATTCCCCAAAGTCATTACCTCATCACCAGCCTGAACTGTGTAGGATAGATAGTTGTGTGGACAAGCAGTTGGACAAGTATACCTAATAGAGTGGAGATTAAGTACATTTTACACCTTTATACGTTCATTTAATCATAAAATGGGCATTTTTTAATCAATGGAAAAATCATTTTGTCAGAGCATAAAACAAGCACAGAGGGGATGCAGGAAGATGGATGTGAAGCCAAGATGGCTCCTGCAGGGACTCCATGGTGTCTGTAGCTTCCAGTGGTTTAAATCTTATACGGTTTGACAGGAGTCAGTTGTTTGCTTTATGTAGCTATAAAGAAGTCTTTTATAATAATTGGAACAAGAAAGGAGGAATTCATGAGGTTTGACCTGAGAGGTAGGCAAGTCTGTTTTCACAGCACCAGACAATTCGCTCTGCTGACTCGAATTGGTGGGGGGAATAAAAGAAAAGAAAACAAAGACACATCCTCGCTCTGAGTTTCAAATGAAAATGTCTTGCTGCATACTTTCTGAAAGTTGTTTCTTTTCTTCCCCCCCCCTCCTTTCTGGTAATTTTGCCGAAGCGGAGCACCTGCACCGTCGCTGTTTTTCAGAAATGTACGGAGGCTCCCGCGTGGTTTAGCGCGTTGTAACGACTGCACTTGCAATTACGAGTTCAATTCTCACCAGGCTCGTTCTGCTGCGGCGTGCGGATGCAGAGTAAAGTGCTTTGCATGAAAAACACTAAATGGCTTCTTCAGTCTGCTCCGTGCAAACTGTTTGGGAAATATATTCGTCTATATCGAAGCAAATCAAGTGTACTTTATTTCACAATCTGTAAAACCCCATATTCTTAGTTGTTATAATTTCCAATTATAAACACCTAAATTAGTTTGTGTAAGATTTCATCGACCGCATTGTTGTTTTTCTGTGCTGGGACACGTTTTCCTCCTTCACCTGCATTTCCTGCACGGAGCTGCTGGCTCGCACACACAGACGGAGGCGGCGGGATGAGCGACATCTCGCAATTTCACCGAGACTCAATAGGCGACGCATCCGCAGAAAGTCACTTTGCTGAACATCAGCGAAAAGTGTCGACTCTGCAAGTTTATGACAACGCAAAAGGCAGCCGGGCGATGCCACCCTGGGACGCTGCTTTAGCTAAAAGAAAAGACTGCGAGCAGCTCAGACAGGACATGATGTGAAAGTTTCGTTTTTTGGTTTTTTTCCTCCTTGTGGTCTCATTCAAAAAGTCATAGCGAAGCAAAAAACGCACGCCACCCAGTGTGACATAACGGAAATAAATCATCCGAAAGGGCATATGAGAGGATCACCGGCTGCCTAGTCGAGCACAGTAGCAGCCAGATTTGGCTCCAATATTGACCTTATGAAACAATAAAGAAAGGCCAGCCAGCTAAGTCAGATTTGGCTTTAAAAGAAGCGTACATGCATTGGATCATCTCTTTAGGACGTTCAAGTAAACACAAATGAGTGTGATGAGCACTTTATTTGGCCAGACCTGCAACGTTTCTATCATCTCATACAGGCCAGAAATGTTAGAACTCATTTAACTGGATTTATTTATTTTTTTTTAGCTTTCTGGCATTAAAACTTCATTGACTTCACTAACTTTTCTCTTTTTGATGAAATGTTTGCACTCAGTCGCTCAGAGACGCATTAGAGCTGCTCATTTCAGCGAGTTTCTTGGCTTTTAAGCTACACAGATGTTCAACATGGTTTGAAGTTTGGACACTTTCGAAAGCAACTCTGCCTTGTCCGTCCTCAAATTAGTTTTGATATATATTTGGGATCATTGTCCAGTTGGAACACCCAATTTACTTGAGGTTTAGCTGTATAGCTGATTATTATTATTAATATTATTATTATTTTTTTTAAGTCATATTTAATAAATTAGAGTATTCCTTCTCATGATGAAATTGCAAACTTTTAACAAGATATTAAATACACTTCCCATTACGATCACATTTATAATACAAATGGTTTTTAAGTGGAAAATTGTAGTAATTAATAGATGTGAAGGTTTGGAAACTTAATTTGTATGTTTTGATAAGTAATTCTACATGATATGTCTCACTTAGTGAGTGGGAGTTACTGAAGTAATTTAACGTTTCAATAATATTTCTTTTTATTGGTTTGATACTGATTTCCTTTTTCTTTGTGTTTGGGGTCAGATGGTTGAAACTTGAAAAGAGTTTGGTGAAAATGCTGACGCATCTCAAAACTCACTTCAGAACAGATGAAGTGGGCGAAGATTATGGTTTATAAAAGGCTTCAACACTGCTGGAAATCTGTAAAACATACCTTAACGCAGGATCTGTGCCATAAAAGCAACTAAGTAAAAGGAGCTTTTCCAGTTCTATCCAACAAGAACTACACCAGGACTTTGTTGATTCTCATAAAAAGTGCAAAGTTTCTACATAAGTGCGTAAGGAAGATCCAACTAAATATAATTTCTGGTGTATTCCCATATCTGAGACTGTCTGTAGAAACGTTTGCTCTATAATCCTTCCAACTTGGGAGGGGAAAAAAAGTCCAATTCAAATCTGTTATAATCCCCAAATTAAAATGTTCCTGCCTGTGCATAAACATCTCACTGTCTCTTCAGTATGGCTCATATCTTCTGATTGTTGGTAGATAACTACTGTACATCTGTCTGAGGCCCCTGCATGCATTGACTGTAAATCACTTTGCCCAAACAAGTGTGTTTTGTGTATTTAGCTTAAGCGATGTAGAAATCTGATTCTGCGTTGTCGTTTGAAAGCCATCGTTCTCATTTAGGTGTATCTGTGTCCGCGCGCCGTCAGCCCTCCGGGCTCGAAAGACGCTCTGTGTTAATTAATCCCGACTGCTGGTTCTGAACTGACAAATTTCAGGAGAAGGAAAAAAAAAAAAGCCAAATGAAGCCTTTTGATTTTCAAAAAAGAAAAAAAAAACATCCTGACTTATTTCATCTAGTGTTAATGCTTGGTTGAGGTACAAGAGAGTAATAATGATTACTGTGATAACCCAAACAATTAGGTAACAGGCAATAATTCCCAGTAATTGGTATTCCCTAATTAAGTTTTACATGTGCAGAACCCAAATAGGAGACGGAGGAAATGGAAATGAAAGGAGAAACTAATTAAAATGGAGGTGCCTAATACTGGCACGCTTTTTATCCATTTATTTTCTCCATCCCTCTGTTTCTCTTGCTCTGAATTAATATTTCATCTAAAGTTCAGTGCTTTCCGCTTCAGTAGACAGTAAAATCACTGCTGGAAACAACATAGCTCTTGGTCACATCTCACTCTCTCTCCCTTTTCCCTCCCCCTCTCTTTTTCTGTCTTTTCCTTCTTCTAAAGTCCTCTTTTACTCGCTTTCAGTCACTCTTTGCCTTTTCTTAACTTCTCTTCCACCCCTCCCCTCCTAATCTTTAGTGCTTGTTCGTTTCTGTGGCTCTTCTCGTCTCTCTGCCTCGCAGGTGGAGGCAGACGTCAGCCACGACTCTGGATGGTTTCTACCCAGTTGCAAACTCTTTTTTCCCTCTCCCACATCAGTCAATCATTCAGCCGCACCTTGCCTGCTAGCTTGCCACAGCGTCACGTTATCGTTTTTATCTGAGCGCTTTAAAGTCAGCCAGTGTTCAGCCTTTTAGCCGCCTCGTATTGAGGGTGGGCTGGGGCCGACAATTATCATCTTTTGCAGCCGTAATACTTTCGAAATGACTAAGCAGTGAACGTCTTTAATGAAAACCTCAAGTTGGTTGTCACTTTTTTAAGTGCAACGTAGGTGCACACGCGCGTCACTCTCTGGAGACGAGACCTTTTGGAACATTTGGCTTCTTGCTTTAATCTGAAAACTCTGCTCGATGCTTACAACTCTCATTAGGAGTGAAAACGAAAGTTACTGGACAGTAAAACACTGAAGTACCTCCAGATTCATAATTGTATGGTATAGTTGCCTGAGATTACTTGAAAATAATGATCTCATGCAACTATCACATCAGATAGGTGTGAATTGTCTTTTAACTAATGGCGACACATTGGATGTCTTTCTCGGCATATATATATATTCATATTAGTGATGCGTAAAATGAGGCCTTTTTAAAACCTACTTATATATGAGCTCTGTCAGTGTCAAGAGGTCTTGTAAATGCTTCAGATCACCAAATAAATCAGAATATCAGACAAAGTTAACCTAAGAGGAAAGAAAGAAACCCTTTGAAAAAATATAAATGCCCCATTGATGAGTCATGAACTGGATTAGCCACAATTTTATGGTTTTTATGATTTTAATAGCCACACCAAGGTGTGATTAATCTGTAGAATTAGGAAATCACTTAAAAAGAACCAGTGTGACAACTCAAAGTCGGTCAAAAACCCTGAAAAAGTAACGACTTATTCAAGAACAGACGAAAACGATAATTGGAGGGTCTACAAAGCCGTTTCGGGAGATTTGAGACTCCAGCCAACTGCATAAAGAGCCATTAGCCACAAAAAATACTCCGAGACTACCATGATCCAGAAGAAAATTAAATTATCTGTAGGACCTCTCATCTATATCCAGTTCTTTTGTTTTTAACCAATATATATTCTTTGTATTAACAATTTTTCTATTCTTTATTTATTTGTCATTTATTTATATACTGGTTTAATTTACTAGTATGTACATATAAATATATATACATTTATTTAATTATTTTTATCATTATTATTTTTTCTTTCTTTCTGTTGCTAGAAGTTGTTGCAGGGATTGACTCTGCTGGCTGTTTGTCCTGTGCTTAGACCAAGCCGGGGGGTGGGGGGTTCAGGGTGGTTTGGGTTTTGGGAGAGAAACGCAAAGCTAAGAAACGCTATCGATCAGGGGTAGCAACGCTCGCAATTCCAACCCTTGACTCGCTACCGGGGGAGTTTGTGAGTCTGAGGGAGATGATTTTATACCTGAGGCCGTGGCGCAGACATCAGCCAAGAAGTACCAAGTGGCGCCGTGTGGCGTAAAGTTGTACCATTGTGAGCAGTAGAGAAATTCAACAGTGGTAGCCACCGTTTAACCCAAAGAGGCCAGAACTGAGACGGGTTTCAGGCAAAATACTGCAAAACCAACAACATTTACTCAAAAATGTCAAAATTTGCTCTAAAATTCAGAGTGCACCCTTAGGAACCTATTTAGAAAGTTCATTAGCAAAAAATTTAAAATGTTGATTTGGGGTTTAGCTACTCTTTAAGATGATCAACCCTGAACCAGCAAAATGGATTACGGATTATGAAAAACACACTTTGTAATTTGTGAAGGCTTGACTCATCTGACACAAACTTGGGTCAGTTCAACTGTTAAATCCAGTAGAACAGATTTTAAAAAAGTGTGTTTTTCTTTGTTTTGTATTGGTATAAATGTGCCTCCAGCACACAAAAAGAACCTCTCGTCGAACCAAATATAAAGTAATTTTCTACTGATTAGTAATGATACTTAAAATCACTAGGAAGTCTGATTAAGGCATGTTGTCATATGATTAATTAAGGGCACCTTTACTCTGGGGCAGGCCCTGGTTACTCTCCCTGTGACCTAGTTTGCCTGTTCTAGCTGGATCTCCAGTTTATTTGGAAGGTCAACCTCAGCATGAAGGTAATGATGACTCAGCTAAGCTCTTAGTACTCGCCTTACAGGCTTTTCTCTGCTATTTTTCATTTTTCAAAGAAGCTTTGTTCTACCCATCCTGTATGGTTTGCACCACCATTGGACCATAAATTGCCCTCAAAATATTATTTGGCCAACTTGGATTAGGATTCAGCAACGCATTTTGAAATAGGTTTGCTATTACCATAAAAATGACCATGGCTGATGATAAAAATGGGGACAGCCCAGCTTCAGGTTCTTAATGACTGTTGAAGCTCAGAACCCTCTGGGAACTTCCTCAATCCATACTGGGGAGTTCACTGCTTCTTAATACTCCCCAGAAGAGCTTTTCAAAGATCATCTGAAGTCTGGCTGACGTTTAACGTCTTAATTCTGCCTCCAGCAGGTGTGAAGGGACCCAGCAGATAATTATGAACAGATCATTTTAACATTGCTGAGAGGATTTGACACCGTGGAGTTTTCTACCTCAACGACAAGAGAATAATTCAATTTAAGTAAGCTATTAAATTTTTTTTTACACCTTTATCTTTTTATCCAAATTCAGGGATTGATTTGAACATTGATGCAGAATATTTATTCTTCCAAGCCTTTTCTGAAGTAAAAAAAAACCCAGCATGGATCGGACGGGAACAGATGTTTTTAAGATGCTGAAAGGCAATTACTCTGGCTATTGGCTTCCTATGCAGTTCTGCTTGATTCAAATCTCACTTCCCAGCATAATCTGGGATTTCTCCTATTCACTTGGATTCCTTCGGTAGAATTTCAACTGGGCCAATCGGCGAACAGAAAGAGAAGTTGTGAGCGATGACGCCAATTTTGGGCGAGTATTTTTTAGCAACGACAGCGGAGGAACTGATAGAAGCCGTTCAGTCTGTGTTGGTCACGCTTCCGAATACCGAATAAAAAATAACAGCCGCCTCATTCGACCCGCATTTTTCTGATCCTCAGCGGAGGATGGCTTCGTAGCTTCAAACTGCCACATTACGTACGTCAACGATAAACGTTAGCGATTGGGTAAAGTCTCAAACTTCAACACAGGCAATCGTTTCTCAATAGCTGAGAGGCTAGCCTCTCTGTACGAACCATAAGACAAGGACCTGGTTTTTACCAAACAGGCAAAGCAACTGAAAAATATACCGATGTGCAACCCGTTGATTCTTAGAGGAAGTTAGCTATAAATGAGTATTGAAATATTTACAATATACATACTGTTTAAAAATAATAAGACGTGTAATATCTAAACAAGCAATTTTGGAGCTGTGGTCCAAAATTGATAAAGAATTGAAAACAAAACGCTTTCTCTGAAGATGTTATGATCAGAAATGTTTTTATTTTAAATTTTTTTAACCCTCGTCTCTTTCGCTGCCGGCAGTTCTTGTAGGACCGTTAAAGTCGGCAGCAGGCAACAAAAAGACACTAGATTGGCCCCGCGTTGGCAGCTGGGTGCGCCCACGCCTGTGTGCTTCAGGGCGCTCATTCACACGGTAATGGATTATCGAACGCGCACGCACTCGGGCACACCTCACATTTTTACTCCTACTCCACAAGGCGTGTGAACTGAGCTCGGTAATGGCTAATGGCCTACCTCAGTACACGGCAAGTTAAGCAGCAGCAGCAGCGTGCGGCGCTCCGCAAGGCTTGCCCCGGAGCCGGGGAAGAATAAAATCCTCTCTATTTTCTTATTAACCCCATGAGTACTGAGATGAAGGCATCACTTACACTTTCACAGCATTCAGTTTAATTCCACCCCCACTGCGCCTTTAGAGGGATGGAAAAAATAAAAGAAAAACCTCTTTAGATGGCAGTTGCAGGACTCTTTTCATCCCTCTATCCCTCCTTCATCGGTCTGTCTCGGTGATGCCTAAATCACAGTGAGCTCGTCTTGATCATCCCCTCCGTCTCGCTGGCCTTTTTCCTTAAACCCTCTTGGGTATAAATACCTCTGCGATGGACTCCTCCAGCCCCCCTGCCGCCCTTTCACCAAAACGGATGCAAATTTTATTCAAGCTATTTTCAAAACCACTGCATGTGCTTTAGCCAGCTAGACATTTTTTTTAATGACTTCTCTAACTCGCAGCCTTCAGCCACCAGCAGCATCACAAGAAGCATGCCTCCTCTGCTCTTCTGCCTCAGATAAGATGTGGCGGTGCGTGTTCTCTTCTTCTTCTGCTTTTTTAAATATATATTTATATATTTCCACTTAACCCCCTCCGCCTCTCATCTACAAGTGCTTTTACAGCAGAGTTTCTTGTCCACGCTCGTCTTCAAAACGTGCGGTTTCTCATCCTGTCTGTTCTTTTCTTCACGTCTCTCTCACACGATGGCTTTCATTTTACATTTATTAGAAATTTTATGACACCCCCCAACATCACCTCCCCGATAACCCCTTCGCCGTTCCTTCAGTCAGATCACACCGCCTTTATCCGGCAATTTGTCAATTTTAGGTCTTTTTCTGCACTTTTAAACCTGTATTAAACTGCAGCCGCTCCAATTAACACCCACCACCTGTCATTCTGCTTCATTTCCAGCTTATGCTGCTGCCGCCAGCGTGGCGCTAAATCATCAAGTCACCTGCAAAATCTCTCAGTCCCTTGCAGCAACTTATAAGGCTACTGGATGCTGTTTATGACTTGATCTATCAAAACAATCAGTCTGAAGGAGTAAAGTTTTTGCCTTAAATTTGGATAGATCTAACTGCATAAATTAATAATATGTATATTGAGAAACCTGATATTGATAGATTTGTTGGAATTTAATGAACAAATTGGAATTTGACACTTTTAGAACCAATCACTATATTATTGGTAATATATTCATGATGAGCTTTTGCACCCCCGCTATGAATCTGATTAGAGGATTTTTTTTTTTTTTTTTTGGTTTGGTTGTAAAATCAGACTCTTTTTGACACTGGAAGCCAATTTTGGACGAAGCAGATGCATTTGCAGACGGTGAATATCTCCATCCAGTCGTTGCCCAGCTGGGAAGGTTTGACTCTCAGTCTGACTGGTGGTTCCTTTCCTGGCACTAGCTCTGGAGTGTTTTGGTGGATTTTTACTAGGGTTTCGAAACCAAATAGTAAACAGTATACTAAAGTATTTATTTTTTTTAGCTCTAGTGACCTTTACTTGCAAGTAATGCGACAGAAATGGGGGAAAAACATGCTGCAAAGGTACAGAAGACGGGATTTGAACTCGGAACCACTGCGCCGTGCAACACCCAACAGTTGATAACAGTAGTCTTGACAGACAGCTTGGGTAACTTCTTTACAGATTATATGGTGAAAAAAAAAGGTTGCTACTGGAAGAAGCATTGCAACCAGATCTTAACCAAGTTGACAATCCTGAGTAAAGGCTGATTGACTTCTTGGTGCGGCTGGCAGAAAAGAGCCTTCGTTTTGAGAAATCTCTTGACGCAGATTTCGAAATAAACAACTTCTGTTCTTGTTTTTGAGAACGTAGCAGCACAATCTGTGGTAGAAAAGATCATTTGAATTCAGTCTGATACCATAATGAAGGCCTTCTGCACACAACTTAGTCAGAGAGAGTGAAATATTCAGAATTACAGAGCCGAGTGTTTCATGCAGCTACACCCTTTCAGAAACCCTGTGGTGTGCAGCAGTCACAGGGGGAGTCGGTACAGGCGAGTTGAGACAGTGACATGAAGAGGAAGTGCCTTTCGCTGCTAAGATGGGCCCATCCGCGGCACAGGAGCGCGCCCCATCCTTTCCGTGGGACAATAATAGCCAGCTCAGCTACATTAGTGAGATATTATGAGCGGGGCTGACATGTCCATGCTGCTTCTCGCAGCTCTCTCTAATGGCTTCAGCCGTGTGAACAAAAGCAGAAGACGGGTCGTCCGCGCGCTATTTTAAACCCGAGGTGTGATTTTTATCACAGGCCAACCTCGGCTGCTTTTTGAGCCTCTTTGATTTGTTCGCGTACCGCTCACTTTTTCTCCTCTAACCTCTCTACCCATTTCCCCAGCTGACTCTCTCACTCCCACCCTCTTGCTCCCCGCCCTCCTCTGCCTCCAAGTCCATCACAGGTGGAAATGATGTATGGGTTTTGTTGCCAGCTGCTCTCCAGTGTGAACAGAAAGCTGATAATGACTAGGGCTAGCCTACTTTACCATCATCACACCCCCTTTGTCGCTATTCTCCTGAGCGCTCCCCAAGTGTGACAAGTGTGCATTAGACAGAATAAGGCTGGAAATGTTCTCTGTCTTGGTGTGTATGTGCATAAAGGAAAAAAATATAAAAAAAAACTCCAGAGCATGTTGTGTCCTACTTTGCCCTACAGTCCTCTCCAGATCAATAAGAACTGCACACTCTGATTTGTGAATAACTTTGTTAATTTGCTTTCTCACTTACAACAGCCATGTTTATGTTCAAACTGCCTTCGTTACAGCCGTCTGGTGATATGTCAGTCCCAGATGGTAGGCTTGGTAATCACGCCACATAAACTGGCATTTAGCATTGAGTTATTGGCACTTTCTGTCCCTTTTCAGCGAGCCGAGCCCCGCACGGCCATGTGGGCATTGACAAACTTTGTCGACTGTTAAATAAATTCTCCTGAAAATGGTGTGCTCTCTGACTGCTTTCATATGCTTTGTAATGTACTGCCGTGGTTTGGGTTAACCTGCCAAAGTACAACAGAGTACGAAACCGTACCAGTTGTCACCTACGGTAACTCTGTCAAAGACTGTTGGGGTGCATTCTGATCAGCCTCGTTTCGTCTGCTTTAATCAAACTCTAGTGTTTGCCTGGAAAATCTATTTAGATTGTTGAGGTGTGAATGCGCAATTGAACACAAAAAAGGCAAACTCTTAAAAACCTATGATGTGAGCGCTAAGCGGACCAGAGCCCCCTTCAAAAGTAGGAAGCAGACTAAGGGCCAGGGTATTCTGGGTAAATGCAACCAAAACAAACACAGAAGTCTAACACTAGACGGAGCTCGTGGTCTTTTACAAATGGCAAAAGAGAAAATCCTGCAACCGCTGAAAGTCCAAGCCACTCCATTTTTGTGAGTTAACTGTAGACTGATTGTAAACTGTATCAGCCCTGCCCTTAGCTTACATCCCCTTTTCTCTGTGTTGGTGGTACAGCGGTGATGTCAGGGACTGAAGGCTGAGTTCGCTTTAACAGTTCGGGTTGAGCGCGTTGTTGAGCCAAGACAGCAGTATGAAGGGCCCGGTCATTAGCCCCGCCCCCCGGCCCGACTCTTGACTTGTTCCGCTACTGGCAGGTGTGCAAACATCCTTAAGCACCAAGAAAGGCAGAGAATGGTCTGATTTGGAATAAAAACTGTTAGTCATTCTCTCCACAAAGAGTTTATTTATGCAAGAGTGGCAAGAGGAAAGCTATTGTTGAAAGAAAAACACAAGAGCCTCCACCTGCTTAACGATGCACATTCATGTTGGGAAGCTCCAGACAAAAATCTAATTGAGAGTCTGTGGCGTGACTTGAAAATTGCACAGAGGTACCCATCCAGTGTGATTAAGCTTGAGTTATTTTGCAAAGAAAACTGATCAAATATGTCAGTCCCCACATGTGGAAGAAAAAAAAAAACTGGAGGAGATCTGCAGCTGTCGTTGGTTTTACAAAGCGTCCAATTAGAGGTGCTGAATGCAAATGTGTGTCCAGCTTTTTGGAGTTTTTCTTTTTCCATTTTGAGTATGTACTGCTTTCTGTTGGTGAATCTCATGAAATCTCAGTGGAAAACAAACTATAAATAATTTCTAGAGGTATGAATATTTTAGGAAGCACTGTAACGGTCAGGCAAACACTGACTGAAAGTCACCAAACACAGGTGAGGATTCCTCATACAGTACACAACATTTCTGTCACTTTATAGAGATGAATAGGGGCCACGATTCTGGGTTTGAGTCATGAAGGTGTGTCGTATTTTGCAGCGTTGCAGTCATTTGGTATGTGAGCGTTCCCACATGTTCTGATTTTGTGAATTGTGGGGAGTGATGAGGTGGATATTCATAAACACAACTGATCTAAACATTTATTTCTACTCTTTTTTTTTTCATTGAGAAGATTTTGATGTTAGACAAAATGTTTTCAAACGGTGATTTAATTTATTGTTTTCTCATCGCTGTTGTGGACCTTCCTCTTAACAACAATAAAGGGTTTTCCACTGTGATCAGCTGGTTGACCTTCAGAACTTGACATCTGTTCAAATTTAATCTCAGACTTTTATTATGCGTCTTCAAAACATTTCTATTTACTATATGGTGGTGGAAATCCTTGTGCGTGTATAGTTGTTGTGNGGAGGGATGGATGGATGGATGGATGGATTTAAACAGAATAAGTCTGTAAGAGGGCAAATACTTTTTCACATCACAAAACCAGTTCCCGTTCTTCATCTCCACCAAGTCGCGTCCAAATCCGACCATTTGTTGTTTTGCTATAACAATTCTGAGCAAGCAGCTGTGGGGCAGCTATGAAAGATTTTTATTGGACTGTTTACAACGTAAACATCTGACTCATGCCTCCAGCAAATGTTAACTTGCTGTTATGGTGAGTGAGGCTCAAATTATGAGGTTTCCTTTATCTTCACTGAGCGGTTTGTACCTAAAGAGCAACCACAAAATCAATGTTGTAGTGAAAGTCAAATAAGATAGCTTATTATCGAGTGGCTGATTTCTCAATGTACATTATGTTAATTTTTAGTAATTTTAGTTACTATTTGGGCCAAGAATCATTCAATTTACTCAGAGAGTGAACACAAGTTCATTATTTAACTAAGTTGACATATATGTTAAATGGAAAAAATTAAGAACCTCATTGAAAACCTCTTGATTATTCCACCAAATATTGATTTCTGAACTCTTCCTGAGTTAAAACTTTAGTATTGCTGTTTCTATATGAATGCATTTTTTAAAGTCTGAAAGCGCTGCGTCTTTTTCATCATTTCTGATTTTCTGCAAATAAATACTAAATTTGTGCTTGGAATTTCAGAGACATGTTGTCGGTACTTCATAGAATAAAAGAACAATGTTCATTTTACTCAAACATATACCTGTATAAAGTAAAATCAGAAAAACTGTTCATTTTAAGTGGTTTCTTAAAAAAAAAAAAAATTCCAGAGCTGTATATAAATATAGTCAATTACTTCCTTTTTTTTCCTGAGTTTTTGAAAAGAAAATTATATAGCTCCACATTCACTTAAATCAGTCATCTTTATTTTTCCCTTTTTCTTTAAAGTAGCTATTTGATGCAAGCATATTGAAGGTCACTGACACTTTTAACATAGGAGTTTAAGGAGTGGGAATAACTCCTTGACTGCATCTACTGGAGCACCATGAGAAAATTGCAGAAGGTCTGCAGACTGAAGAAAAAAATAAAATAAAAAAAATCAGGGGAAGAAAAAGTGGCCTAAAGAGCTGGCTGGAAGGCAGTTAGTTATAGGGCCGTCTCCCTGGGAGCTTAGAGGCCAACAATGGGTTTATTGCTACTGTCACAGTTACTGCTCAAAATGTGTGTGGAGGAAATGATTTGGTTCCAGCGAGCAGAATCACTTAGACATATTAGCAATAAGAAACAAATCCCTCTCTTGTTTATTTAGTTTTTTTTTCGAAGCCCAGAAAAATAAAGCTAACTCTTCATCGTATTCAGATGAAAAAACAGTTTATTCCCATTCCAATAATGAGCACTGTGCTCATATTCATTAATTTATGACAATATTCAGAGTGATACTAATTAGGGAGTGAATTCTTTCACGAAGGTAGGTCGTGGATGTCGAGCTCTTGCGTGAGCTTGCATATTATCCTCGTCTTATCACAGCTGCTTTTGAAAAGAAAAAAAAAACCCGGGGTGATGAAGATCATAATGTCTTCGAACCCGCACATTAGATATAGACATTATTGGGTAGCCCAATTTATAAGCCCGTGTAGAATTACTCTCTATCCTCAAAACCTCAAGAGCGGACATCGGAGAGTGAGAGCACAAATATTTCATTTCACCTGAGACACTTTGAATTGTTTTGTTGGGGAAATCTGCTGAGATAGGAGTGGATTTTCAGTTTAACCCCACAAATTCATGCTTTTTAGTTTGAATTTGACTGGTTGAACTTAAGTTGGATATAACATTAATATTAAGGAAATGGTCACAACTCTGCGTTTTGCGGAGGAAGTGATTTTGTTCGAGTCTTGGCTCTCGTGAAGCAGTTCCTCCAAGTCTAAGTTGTAAAACGATGGAGATTGATAGATCAATGCCTCTTCTGCAAAAATGCCTAATTCATGGCGGATGCATTGTTTCGGTCTGTTGTGGTAAAGAAGGAGCTAAACCAAGAAGCTTCGTCTATATTCTTACAGTCACCTGTGGTGCGCGTGGAATGGATCGTGCCTGAAAGAACAAGATTATGGACAGAAACAGTTTGGTCCGTCTGCAGGGTGGCTGGTCTCAGCTTCAGAAATGCCTTGACATAAATCAGCTTTCGGCCATCTGAGATGTCTGGATAATGAGTGAATTCGGTGTCTTATTCAGGCATTCGAGCGGCAAACCCCTTCCCCTTTGGAGCAACTTTGTTTCGCTGTTTTGGGCAAATTGTCGTTGGTGATTTTACAGAAGAGAATAGAATGACGCCCAACTTTTTGTGAACTGTGCGATGCTGTGAGGCTTCTGCTGCAATATCCAGAAATTAAAAAAATATGCATAAATAAATAAACATCATCCTCCGACTACTTCCCGTCATCTTCTTTGTTGTTTTCACCAGTGGTAACATTGGATTGTTGATCACGTGACTTAAAGTTTTTCCGTTGCAGTTAATACATCTATTTCGATATGGCAGAAAAAACATCGCTTTGTTTAATTTTATGGTTGATGAAAACTCGGCTAGTTTTGGTGTTTTGGGCAACTGACTTTTGTTAGTAAGTTCAACTGGGAGAAGACCCGACGGCAGACAGTGAAAAGATTGAAAAATCCTCCATCATTCTCTGGGAATTCATGAAATGTAGCACAGAGATGTTCACACCAAAGATGTAAAGCAGCCTATCACACTTCATAAGCATGCATATAGGAAAAAGTAATTGCCTCAGCAGTAGATAAATGAAGAAAGACTTGATATTTCATCTAAATATTTATGCATGGAAAACTGTCCACAAAATCTATTGTTGAGATGCATTTGTGACAGGAAAAAAACAACAGTTTGAAAGAAACAAAAATGCTTTTTTTGTTGTTGTTGTTTTTTTAACTCCTGCAATGTCATATTCTGTAGCAGAATGGACACAGGCTTTTGATAATAATAACTACTCATAAGCCAGCCTCCACAAATTGGACCTCAGTGAGCGTCTTGAGGGAAGGACTCTTTGACATCTGAACCGAAACTCCTTGTTCTGCTGCGATGTTGTCACGTTTGCAGAATTCACCTGGCTGCCTGTTGGCGCTGATACGGCCTCGTTGAAGCGCTATCTGTCTTTCATCCTGTCAACCCCGACGTGTTTGTTGAGACGTTGTTCTCTGTGGTGTTTACAAGTCTGATCTGGTTCCTTTAGCCTTAGCCGAGGGAGATAACAGCCGTTGTTCGATGTGTGCGAGCTGAACCCGTTTCCTCGATTTCTACATTTCCCACAGACTGTGTTCTTGCCTGTGGCAGCTCTCTCTCTCTCTCTCTCTCTCTCTCTGTATGCGTGCGTGTGTGTGTGTGTGTTAAGATGAAATGAGATGTCTGGATAATGTGTGAATTCAGTAGCGTGGGAGTGTGTCGTTTTTAAGCCTAAAAAGTTCCCTCGTACCTTGTATTTTCATCACAAAGCAGACGTATACTGCAAAGCCAGCAGATGGATTCATGAAGTTCTGCTTTAATGTGCACACTGCTGGAAAAAAAAAAAGAAGCATGTTTTAACATAATGGCAGCGAACAGGAAAGACCCCTGTTATCTTAATGAATGCTTGTTAAGCAGGAGGAAGAAATGGACAACTCTGGGACTAAAAAGCAGATGATTGTAATGAGTAGGTGGCTCAGTTCATCAGGTTTAAATGGGAGGTAGACCGAGAATCTCCCTTCACTGCAGTCTGTTCTTTCACTCCATCACCTCTTTCCTGTCTTCCAATCCCAGCCTCCTTTAATTTTCTTATTTTCGCAGCCAGTTTTCCATCTTTCAATAATATCCTAGCGGCTAGCGCTGAAGCGTGCGCGCGGCCTGCCTTGTCGCCCTGGCCAGCTGGCCTTATCTGTTAATATTTACAACAACGAAATGTTGTAAATATTAGTTCGGCACAGGTGTGAGGAGTCGTTCCGAGGACATAGCGACGCATTTAGTTGACAAATTAATTGTGTCAAGCGCTAATGACGTGACGCGACTTGGACACCGTTGTGGAAATAACAGGAGGCTATGAGGGCCGGGCCTTTTGCGGAGATTGCCACCAGGTGCCAAGCGACACGGGATTGGTGGTTAAGCAGTGCTTAATGTGCAAAGTGCTGGATTAGTAATAGGGAAGCATTTGAATGGAAAAGAAAGAAAACTAATTAGTGCTGAAGGCAGCGGTGATGGATATCACCGTATGCATACGTAATGTGAAGTTGACTGATGGTAATAATGAAAGCTGAATAATAATAATAATAATAATAATAATAAAGCACTGTCAAAATGGGTTTTGCCTCAAGTGTTGCATTGTTTCCAGATGTACATTTATGTGCATATACACGACCCCAGATCATGGTGCTGCCACCACCGTGTCTCACCGTAGGCATGATGCGCTTTTGGTAATGTGCTGCGTTGTGTATGTTTGGTTGGATCAATTTCACTTCCTCCCACAAGTTTGAATTTTTTTTCTTTTTTTTATTCAATGTTAGATGTTTTCACTGTCACAGTTGCTAGGCAACAGCACATAGGTAAGGGCGGGAATACATTTGAAGGCTACACCGTACAGTTTCACAGTCCCAGTCAGTTTTCCAGACCCTAAATCTGAAAACGCCCGCAGTGCTTACCTCTTGTTTTGTATCTAGCTCCTGACTGATACCTTTGTTCAATAAGATCACTTTGATATTTTTGTGAGCTCTCTTCAAGCTACGGCTTTAGGATGCTAGTAAGCAAATGATGATAAAAATTCCAAATAGGACAGTTTCTGTTAATGTCAGATCAATTAGATGAACTATAACTGATGTGACCAAGAAAATAATGCCATTATATTTAATCAGAAGATCAGAAAGATGTTTTTATTTTTTACCTTTTTCTTCTGCACATTTTTTTTTTCAATTGACATTGAAGGATAAATCTTGTGTTACTTTTATATGTCACAAACTGGGAAATGGCAATTTTTTTAGTAACTGTTGCTATATTTGCATGCAAATTTGTGTACGTACAGGATGTTGCATCTAAATCCTAGTCGCATATGAAACCCTGTGTTATTAAAAAGAAAAGTAATGTAGTTAAAATGGTCATGGACGGCTTCAAGGCTTTAACTACAAAAACATTTTACCCAATCACCAATGCTTAGAACCTCAAGACAAAAAAAGAACAGACAAGATGACGCTGTTTTCCAGATTGCTCAACAATATGGGCAATCTTTCTATATCATATATGGGACAATTCCAGATTTATTTAACGGGTGGCGCTTCAACCCTAACGCGTGTCTCCGTGCGTCTGCTCCCAGGTATGTGGTCCTTCTCCGTTTCCGAGCTCGCCATCCCCGGCGCCGAGATCGGACGCATCTCCGCGACCGACGCCGACCTCGGCGAGAACGCCAAGCTGGAGTACACCATCCTGGAGGGGGAGACGGGGGAGACCTTCAACATCACGGCCGTGAGCCAGGAGGCGGTCATCACCCTCAACAAGGTGAGAGGAGGAGGACAGAGGATGACGCGGGGTCAGGATGCAGGTGCAGTTACAAAAAAAAAAAAAAAAATCTAGAAGGAAAACGTTGATTGTGTGTTTGGGAAAGAGGAAAAAAAAAAAAAAAAGAAACCCTCCAAGCTATGCAGGAGAGGTTTTGGAGAGCATAGGCAGACGGGGAACAGATGATGAGGGGATGACACAGGTAACGTGGGAAGGTCTTTAGAGCAAAGCTGTTTAGAGTCAAAGCATAGCTAACAACATGTTGTCTAAGCCCATTAAAGTAGAATTACCTGGAAATAAACAGAAACCACTGTAAGCCTGTAAGGTTTTACACAGTTTATCAATTAGCAGCCTCTTCACTCAGCTTTCTATCTCTTTTTTTTCTTCCTGTTTTTGAAACCAGCTAATCTGTATTCATCCTACCTTTTCTCTGCATCCCTCTCCCATCGGATAGGCAGCCTTTTGATGGCTTTCTGACAACAACAAGCTCAATTTCTTGCTTGATTCACTCGCAATGAACCAGACTCCTTTTTTTCTTAATCAATATTTCCATCTGTTTACAGCAAACACAATGAAACATCTGTACGGAAATCAATTAAAGCGCAGCGCATCTAAATGCAAATGCCTCCCTCCTTTTTTTTGAAGCAGAGTGCAAATTACTGAAAAAGTGTTTTGACCACCGCCGAGGTGTTTTGACTGTTTGCATGGATTGCTGAAGCTTTTTGCATTCCCATTCGGCGTGCAGCTGCCTAATAGATCCCCATGGCGTAACGCTGGATCCCTTTCAGTTTCAAAGCCGCGTGCCGTTTCCAATAATCACGCTCCCGTGAAACCGACGCGCCTTCGCTCGCGACCGGTTTCCGATCGGACACGCGGGAGCTCGCATGGCTCCGCGCGCTCCCGGTGGCGGAGAGGTTGTTGTGGGAAGCCAGTCTGAGACATGACACTTTCATGTTTAATGAGCTCTTCAGAAGCCTCCCCGGAGCTTCAATGAAAACACACAGAATTCATTTTTAATGATGTCAGAAGTGTGACTGATCCGCGGGGTGTCAGTCACTGAGGGTTTTCTCGAACATGACATCGCCGCTCAGCGTGTGCTAAGTGCTCTATTATTGAGGCAGGCATGAACGCGCTGAACAGGCCTGGACTCAACAATGCTGTCTGTTTCTGTTCCCCTGCAAAAATGTTCAGGTTTGATGTCGTTCAGCAACACAAAAATGACGTGATTTTTGAGGCGGGAGAAAAAAATGTGTGTTCTTCCAAATTATAAAGGGGTGGTGCGCATTTTGTGTTCGGCCCCCTGAGTCGAGACTTTATAGAAGAACGTTTTGTTGTAATTAAAGCTACAAGTTTTTTTTTTTTGTTTTGTTTTTTTTAGAGTAGTTTTATTTTTATGGCTTGAACTCTGAAGTTCAAGCCATTCTTTGTAAAATATGTTTACCTTCCAACTGCAGTAGATAACTTTTACAAAAATTTTTATTATTTTTGGTTTTTTTACATATTCGTTAAAACTATCCCAATTTCGTGACAGTATTGCATGAGTCAAATATTCTGTGAAAAAACTTAGCTCCTCTCTGCTCCCACGGAAAATTTGAAGAGCATGGATTATTTCTTGTGCTTCAGTTTCACATACTTCTTTGGGTTGGTCTGTCTCATAGAATCACAAATGTCATTTATGGAAGTTTGTGTTTGTACTCAGGACAAAATGTATGGATATTATACCGAAGCTCTGTACAAGTGAAGGAAAGTTTGCAGAACTCGATAGTAAATTGAGTAAACTGTTTGGTCAGCTCAGGGATCCTTCAGAGGTTTATTTAACTTTTCCACTCTGTGAAATCTCAAATCTGCCTTGGGAGAATTTGATTATATGTCTAAACAGAGCGATGCTATCTGTTTTCACCCTGACAACAGCAGAATAAATTATGGTGTGCTAATAAGTCATTCTGCTGTTCGTGAGGATTTAATATTTTGAAAATCTGGATTATTTTTTTCTTCTTCACTCTTTGGGCTTACATAAATCAGTCTGTTCAGGACCATCTTGTTTTACATCTTGTATTTTTGGTTGAGCTTTGAATTCAGGTCGACTGACAGAAGGGATGATTGAAATAAATGTTGTTTTTTTGGTCGGGATGGCATCGATGACAAAGTGATGAGCCTCCATCACTTCATAGCCATCATTTGTCATTTTACAAAAGGAAAATGAGGAAAAATATTGGGCTAGAACTGGATTGGGTACGAACATAACCACCAAGAGATTTTATTTTTCAGCTGTTTTTCCCAGCCCTAAAATAAAGTCAGGGAAGCTCATTAACCAAGAACCTTGTTCAACAATTCCTATGCATCTCCAGACCTTTGAACTTATTCTTTTAGATCATACTTTTAGTTTTCACAAACCCCTGCCGGCACAGCCAGCACAATGAGTCATGAGGTTTAGGGTTTAACTTTTATTTATTTATTTATTTTAGAGTAGTCAGAGTGGTTTGAAAATCATTTTTTGCCCTAACTGAATTTGAAAACTTCTTTTTATTTTGTTTTGTTTTTTTTCTTAACTATAGGTTTGCTTTGTACAGAAAATGACTATGGTCACTGAAAAGAATAATTGAATTGTGACTTTCTTTCCTCCGAATTCTTACTTCAATGCCAGAATTGTGCATTTAATCTCATAATTTTGACATTTTCCCCCCGAATTCTGACTTGAAATTAGTCAGATTTCTAACTTTAATCTCACAACTTTTCCTCAGAATTCTGACTTTAGTCTCAGAAATCAGGATTCCGAGTTTAAAGTTGGCCCTAATCCTCTCACGTAGCATTGATATTAAAATTAGTTTGCCTCTGAAACATTTAAGTGTGACTGAAATCAAAAGTAAAAGAAATCTGTTGAGCGCTGAACACTCCGGCTTTTAGAGGTAAATCTAAAAATATCGACAGTCGACATTTTACACGATATTTTCTCTGATTTGTTGCTTGTAAGCCTGTTGAGACGCAGACTGATGCATGTAGATGAAGGGTGCGGGTGTGAATTCAACAGGGTGTCACTTTACAAACAATCCAGACCTTGAGGGTGATGTGTAGAGCAGGGACCCCAGACCCTCTGAAAGCCTCTTTGAAGAGAAGCAAGTTGAGGAGGGGGAGCTGGCAGAGGGTTGAGGGAGGGGGGCTGTAAGACGCAAGAGGAAAGAAATGGAAGGTAAGCATCCCGGAATGATGAGGGAGAAAGAGACGTGGGGATGAAGAGATGGCAGCGGTGAGGGGAGCGTGTTTAAATGAGGTCCTGCAAGGCAGTGACAGGAGAGAGTGCACTATAACAAGGGAATAAGAGGCAGAGGGAACTAGAGAGAGAGAGATGTGCAAATAGACAGGGAGAGAGATGCACAGACAGCAAGAGCTGTGAAATCAGTGACAGCCTCGCACAGAAAAATAAGCACAGCCAGAGAGTGAGAAGCGCAGGGAGGAAAAGAAGAAGGGATAGACAGCTAGGCAAGCAGGCTAAAATGAAAAAAAAATGGAAAAAAAAACATAGTCAGAATGACTTTAACACAGAGAGAATATCTTACAGTGAGAGAGGAGGACATTGGCACAAAAATATGACAATATAAGACAGAGAAAGCAAAGGAGGTGTTTACCAGGGGAATAGATAGCGTACAACAGGTGGGGGGTAAATTGGACCTACGGTAAACAACTGCAGCGGGCGTATCCCGCCCACAACGCCAAGACAGGAACCTGCAAAAGTATTCCTGCTTTTCCAACTTTTTTTCCCCCATTTTGTCACATTGCAACCTGAAATTTGATGTATTTTCTTAGAAATTTACCGCTGACGAACACAAGCGCACAGCGCAAAAATAGTCTTGAACGTATGGAAACATTAAAAGCATCAAAATTTTTAACACTGGCAATGAACGGGCAACTTTAAAACGCCATAAAAACGAAGGGCAACAGCGTGGTGTTTGTGCAACTTCAAAGTGAAAAGAAATGAGCCGCGCTTTCCTTTTTTGTCTTTTTTTTTTTTTTTGCTTTGCAAATTAAAATCTGAAAAGTGCGGCATGAATTCAAAATAAGCCCCAGTCTTAAACCGTTCGCTCTGAGTCAGATTGGAGGGAGAGAGAGTAGGCGAACATTCTTTTTAGGTCTTGTCGTGGCTTTTTTTTTTTTTTTTTTTAAACCCATTATTTTAATTTAATATATTTTAAAGTTTCAGCTCATACAGATGTTACACAGACGCAGATCCCAAACAGCGTCGCGTAAACAACAAATAACAGACCTCAACACTCATGAGGGTCCTTCTGCTTTGTCACTTTCAGGATGGGTTACATTTTATCTGCGGTCAAACAGGCCGAGGACCTCGGTCTCAGTATCAAAGATGATATTCTTCCACAACAGAAGTGATGGCGGCTCATCATTGTTGTTGCCGTCCCGACCTCAATATTGTGTTCTTCATGTATTTTTAATGAATCAGGTAAAAGTCCCAATAGACACGTTAATGCATCAGGCTATAGCTTCTGTCCTAATCCTCAGTGTACACGTGGGACCAAGCTGCTGAATCTCCTGACGAACCAAGAGAGTTGTACTTCCCCCTGAGTTTTTTACACTTTAAACAGTTTCGACCAAACCCCCACAAAAATGCATATTTCTTGTACATTCATGGAGATATATTAGCTTTATTTATAACATCATGTCACTGTATCTGTTGCTGATTGATACCATAGGTCACAGACTTTTTTAAAACAGTACACATCAATAATTTTATTTATTTTTTTAATGCGTTTCATATTGCCATGGCACCCCTGTCTGATTAACTTAGTAGACACGCTTGTATACTTAACAAATTGTTGGAAGTTATTGTTTGCCATTGTTACTTAGACGAAGTAAAAAACACAACTCAAGACTGGAGTTTTGAGCTTTCTCTAATATGTTTTTCTCCGACATTACCTTGTCTTTAATTCCATATAAAAAAGAAAAAAAACATCCACATGGGCTGCCATCACCGTGTTTGACATTAGGGATGATGTGTTCAGGGTGATGAGCATTGTCAGGTTTCTGCCACACAGCATTTTACACCGTAGTCTCTGAAGGGAAGTTGTTGGGCACGATTTTATTCCGGGGCAACAGGGGAAAAATTAAGTTGAATACGAATGAAGGCCACACTTTTCATATTTGTTTCTCTTGCACTAAATAGGAAAAGACACTTGAAGTTTGTGATGGTGACGTGACGAAATGCAAAAAAAGTTTATGAAGTATTCGCCTTTGTTTTGTTTTTTAGCGCTTTTACCGGTCTGCCAAGACGCGACGAAAGGTCAGGAAATTAAGTTGGACCAGGTTACTGTCATGTTTGATAGAAAAGTAATAGAATCTAAATCACTGAGGTCTTGGTGGTTCGTTTAGAATCTTTTGAATAAAACTAAAATGGCCGACTTTTGTTCCTAGTGGAGGCTTTTTCCACCAGCTCCCGCCTCTTATTTGAAGCCCTTGTGAGTGAATAAAAGTGGCTGATATCTGTACAATTAAGAAACAAACAGCTGAGGATGCACGAAAAGGGAGTTAATCCTTTAAGGGAATTCACACTTTGCTAAAAAGAATGTGAAGCAGTTCAGAACTTTAATAGAATTAAAGTAAACAAGGTGTTAAATTGGCGCTAAGCTACTGTTGGTTTGACTTCTTAAACCCGGAAAGGAAAAAAAATAAAAAAGAAGGAAATTTTGGATTTTTTACGCAGGTATTTTATGTGCATGTTCAGGGTATGTTGTAATGACTCACATGGTCTTGTGTTCATATTTTGGAGAAAAGACGGCTCTCGCGCGTTGAAAAATTTTAAGCGGTGAAAACTTTGTTGTCCCTGAATGCACAACAAAGATCCGTTGTCGTTCAGAGCAGAACGACTTGTGATACCAGAGCGCACTTGACCTCCACGGCCGCCTTGCTGCTGTGGGCAGAATCTCTCCGGCCGCTCGTCTGCGAGAAGCGTTCTCTCGTGTACGAAGGCCGCGGTTGGGTAGTGAGCGTGGACGCTCACCTACACATGCGAGCTGACGCCGCAGAGAAATACAGAAGCCCGCATCGATAACGCACACTTGACCTCGCGGCTCTCCGTGTTTAAACTGCGGGGGAACAATGAAAGAGAACTAAAGGGAGAGCAGGAAAGCCGCGTTCGCCTTTGCCTCAGAACGTCGTGTCAGATGGGAGGTGGGTGGAAGCTGCAGGAGGGTTAACAGCAGATTAGGAAGTAGCAGAGATGAGAGGGAGAGAAGGGGAAGCAAGGATTTGGGAGACAGTAAAAAGAAGACTGCAAGAGAGAAGAGAATGTTTGATGACAAAATGGAGAAAAGGCTGAGAAAAATTTGGAGAAACGAAGACTGGGACAAAAAGGGAAGGGTGCATCACAAAGAGGGAGACGGGTGAATCCGGGGTAGCGACTTGCAACGAAAGCTGGGTCATTAACACCCTGCGAGTCTGGAGGTAGGGGGGAACTGAAGCCTCCTCCTGCTTATCTCTGCTTATTTCCCGTCAGCACCTGGAAATAAAATAAGAAAAAAAGGAATTCTCCCACTTTTCTTCTACCCCTCCAACCTCCACCCCTGCCATTACCTCTCTCCCAGCCCTGTCATCATCAACTGCTGCCTCTTTGCATTCTGCTCTCTCCTTGTCTGAGCTCCTCACACGTCAGACAAATACAGAAAAAGAGAGCGAGACACGGCGGGCGTACATGCGCGTAAACACGCTAACGCGGCATCTCTACTCGGCTCCCTCGCCTCGTCTTGCCTCCGCGTTCTGTCTGGCGGCCATGTCAGGCCGAGCGCTCGGCTTGTCTGAGGGTCTGACTCAGTCCGGCTCCGCGTTCGCACTCACAGACTGCCGATGTCTGTCCGTCTTCACGAGCAGCATAGTTGGAGTTCATTTCCACTTTTTCGTCTGGTTTATTTCTCAGTCTGTTTACATCTCTTTGTTTACCTCTTAGAAGCGATTCGTAATGAGAGGAAAAACTGACAAATTAGCTGCAGAATTAGCATAATGGTTTTTAGTTGGCGGGGTTTTTTTTAACATCATTGGCACCGCTTCCTGTTGGTCGAAAGGAGACAGCGGTGGGAGCCTTAAAGCTACAGTAGGTACATTTTATAAAAAATATGTCTTTTACATAATTTGTTAAAACCATCACACTGTACTCACGATGTGATGTGAGACAGATAATATAGAGCTCCTCTATTTCC
Organism: Brachyrhaphis roseni; assembly: GCA_903066815.1. Classification (NCBI taxonomy): domain Eukaryota; kingdom Metazoa; phylum Chordata; class Actinopteri; order Cyprinodontiformes; family Poeciliidae; genus Brachyrhaphis; species Brachyrhaphis roseni. The sequence continues at coordinate 29,868 of CAEFZY010048829.1, forward strand.
TCCCATCTGCAGAATTGCTCCACTCTCGGTCAGAAACAACCAATCAGAGCAAAGAGGATGGTCTTAGCGCTGTCAATCAAGCTTGTCTATGTGCTTACACGTTATTTACTTTGTGTGTTTCCAACAGGAAGAGCATTAAAAGTACAATTCCTCTTAAATAATTATTGGCTTCTGTATAAATAACCCACCCACTGCAGTTCTTAAAAAAAAAAGATTTTTTTTTCATTTTTCTTTTTAATTGGTCTTTTTAAACTAGTAGATGTCTCCATTGGTACAAGTATTGTGTCTGATACCCTCTACTGTTTTTGAGGCTAATATTAACATAAGAAGTATGTTAAATCAACTGATACAGAACAAAATGCAATTACTAGCTAAGAGCTGGTGCTAACGTTTAAATCTTCATTTTACCCTTTAATTTAAAATCCCAACTATTTAGAGAAGTCAAACTTATAATTTTTCACTAGCCATACATTCTTTAGACTTTTACAGATTTCTAAAGCTTCCACTTTACTTATGAAGGAAAAGGGAGCCGTTTCACATATTTTGGGGCATTAAAACCACCTTTGAATTATGGTAAAAATTAGCTTTTCAATGTCTCCAACGCTGCTGCTCTTTTCTGCTTGGCGAAGCTGCTGCCAGCATGTTGTGAGTCAGAGGGCGTTCCAAAATTAATATCACATTGCTAAATTTGCGTTGTATGAGCTGCTCTTGATCTTCAACATGATACTGCAATTTTAATAACAGCACAAATGTGCAAACACACATGCAGAAAGCAGGACTTCCAAAGTTAGTTTTTTTCCCCGGGTCTTTACTTTGTCCCGTCTCCCATCATTCCAGTCGAATGGGAGCAACTGTTGTCTTTGTATGGCTTTTGTTTACAAATTACAGTCTGGTTTAAAAAAAAAAAAAAAACAATATGAAAGCTAATTGCTCCAGATGAAATAAATTGTCTGCTTTTGGTCTGGACCAAGCAAACAGACATTTCCTGGTGTGAATTCACCCTTCGTTTTACCAAAGTAACGCGTTACTCTGTCCAATCACTTCTTTCAATAACCAGTAATCTAACGCGTTGCTATTTTAAATCCAGTAGTCAGACTACAGTTACTTATCGAAATTACTTTGCGTTACTATTCTCTTTTGATATTTAATTTTATTTGTTAGCACCTGCTGAAAGTACCAAAAAAGTTACTTTTAATGTAACTTAGTTACTTTCCAAATCAAGTAATCAGTAATCTAAGTTATTTTTTCAAGGAGTAATCAGTAATCTGACTAAGGTTACTTTTTCAAAGTAACTATGCCATCACTTCTGGCAGATTATTTAATGTTATAAGCTAAATATTCTCTGCCCATGGAGCTAGTACTTTTTTGAAATCAGTATTATTTAATTATTTACTTGCAACAAGTTGGTGTACCTTGCTGAAAAGTTACTTGTAAGTCAGTTTTGTCCTACTTCAAGTTTACTAAGATACTTGCACTAGACACTAGACCAAAAATACTTGGTGAATTGGTATGATTTGGTGTGTTTGCAGTGTGTTCGCCTGGTTCCACACACGTGACTCAAATGAATGATTCATTACACTTCTGCAGAACCTGATGACACATTGAAATGGTAACTCAGTCACTAATTTGCTTTGATGCAACAGAGAGACGTCTAAACCAGGGCGTTTCTCCAGGACTGGTGGCGTGTTCTCAGACGTGCCTTCCACAAATCCTCTCTGTTAAATGGAGCTTCACACAAAAAAATGTGAACTATCCCTTTAACAGGCGCCTGGAGGTGACAAGTTTCACTTCACTGAGATGAATCCATGGTGGCTCAGTTAGTCTAACAGAGGTGGGTATCTTGGGGAGGAGGAAAATTTACCCCCACAGATGGGTTGTTAAACGTTTGCAGCTGCATTTCTAATCTCAGTCACAGCAAACTGTTAACGATTTGCGACAAAAAAGAGGCAACTGTGGAATAAAGCTGTGATTTTTTTTTTAAACACCTCATTACACATGTACACCTCTCCTAATAGCATGTCGTATTACAAAGCGAGATCACTATAGACGCCATCACAATGGGCAGCATTAACGTGTGAAATATGAGATATGTCTGTATCCCGATTCACCAGCAGGTTTCACTTTTCAGGTGTGCTCTTTGGGGTGTGTAAAGCTCGCGCTGCTTTGTGTGCCTTTCATTCTTCCTACCTGAGAGACGGGGGGCGGGACGGGGACAAACTAGATGATGCGCGCGTCGGTTCGCCATTATTATTTCCATATGCTCTCACTTAAAACGGCTGGCTAATCCCCGGTCACACGCCAGCAGCGCGCTCAGGATTATCTGTGTTTGTTTTCTCACACCGAGGAGAGATTGTGTTAATCTCCTCAGAGGGGAAAAATAGAGAGATGGAGAAAATTAGAAAAAGAAAAAAAGACAGGGTCAGACCGATGTCTTGCCCGTAGGTTTAAAGAAATAAAAGGAAGCTTGATGGGTGGAGCAAGATGGTGACAGAAGGCAGGAGACAAGTGACAGAGGGGAAGGGAAGATGGCAGACAGAGTCAAAAGGGAGATTTAGCAGGCTCTTTGTTCTCTCAACTCTGCAGCTGGGCTTGTTGGCAGAAACGTCCAAAGCTGTGTTTGTCATCAGACAAATGTGATGTATGATCTTGATTTAGAATGCAGGAAATAAAAAGAGAGAGAGAGAGAGAGAGAGAGAGAAAACTAGCTGCCAAGGACGGCAGGGCGCAGCACGCACACAAACCTGTAAAAAGCACAAGGAGGCGAAGGGGAAGGATATGCAAAATTCATCTTCATTGACATTCGAGCGAAATCTTTATTCCTTTCATTTTTTTTCACTCAGGTGTAGTAGAGGTAGAGAGAGTCATCACCTTGCTAATTCGGGATCCCACCTTGTAGTTACGCACGTTAAAACTGTTTGTGCCATATGCGCGCGCGCGCACGCAGTCAAACGCGCGGTGGAAATTCGCGCTTTGCCGTGAGCGGGCCTCTTCCAGGAGAGCGGTATTATGTTCTGCCAGTCTAGCATGCGGGCTAGCTAATTAATTTCTGCTTACTGTGAGGCGAATCTGAAAGGGAAATTGAATAGAAATTAGAATTTCAAAAAAGGGACTGCTGGAGCACAACATCACAGGACTCAGGAAGGTCACACTTGTGGAGCGCGTGGGCGTGAAAACACGAGGGCAGTTTGAGGAGACGGTAAGCTGTCTGCGCTCGCACGAGGGCCACAGGCCAATTATGTTTCCTCAATGTCAATCTGTTAGAGGCTCTTCTGCCTAAGTAGATGATTATCTGTAAATGTTAGCACAACGGCGACAAGATACGCTCTTAGACTTGCTTGTTTTGATTAAAGAATGCCACTGAGTGTAATGATCTTCCTGCTAAAAGTGTATAAATCAGCTAATTCCGGGTAAATGGAATCAGCGAATGTTGTGTGTAACTGCACGGTGAACTGGTTAAATCTTTTAATTATCAATGTTATTAATTAATTTTCCACTCAGCGATCAGGGTAATTTTATTGAAACACTTGAATGAAAGCATTAAATGTTTGTATGGCAAGGGATGGATTGTTATCACGAGATGAGAAAGTAAGTGAACTCTTAAATGTGTCTCTTTAAGGTTGTATTTTTCTTCCATGGTGACATTTATTTCGGCACCGCAGTGGTCACTTTTTTAACCGTACTTTTGGTGGAGTTTTATTTTAATTTTCATTCAGTAGTGCTGGAAAAATGTCAGAGGGAATGGGACTTTAAACAAAAATAAAAAGTTATTTAGTATTTAAGTAAACTTGTTTTATATTAAGTTGAACCAAAATAAATAAATTAAAAATCAAGTTAAGTGTACATCAATATAAATTCATCTAATTGTATTTATTAAATGAACTGCATTTGAAACAGTTTTATAATTTGAAACTTTTTAAAAAAAAATTTGATTGAAAACCATTCCACTCAGGTGGCTAAGCTGAATAAAAATAACAATGAGGTTTTTATTTATTTATTTTTTTTAAGTAAAACGTGACGGACTAGCGACCTGGCCTGTCCAATGACCGCTGGAAATAATCGCAAAAAATCCTTTATGTCGGCATTATTTTGGCCAGTATTATTGAACTTATTCTCCCCGGACTTACCAACTTCAAAATGTTCCTCTATATGACTAAACCTTGGCTAAGAGAAAGCTGAAAGATCTGTGCTATAATGATACTTATGCTAAATTTGACGTCTGCCACCTGATTGTCACAACTAATATTGAGACTCATCAGACCAGGCTTTTTTCGCTCAGTTTGGCTGAACCCGTTTCCTGTCGCACCAGCACCAGCCTTGGTCTTCTGCTGCTGTCGCCCATCTGCTTCAAGGCTCAGTGTCGCGCTCAGAGATTCTATTCTGCACACTTCATTGTTGCAAGTCCTTATTTGTGCTACTGATGTCTCTCTATCATCTGTAAACCATCTGCTCGTTCTCCTCTGACATCGAGACTTCGCAAAGAAAACATCTTCATCCTCACAGCTGCCACTCGTTGGGTGTTTCCTCTTCTTCTTTTCCTCACACGACCGTATGGGATTTCTGATCCTTCAGAACTAAGATATAGACGTGTTTCGCTTTGTGTTTCAGTGCAATTGCAGAAAGCAAACAAGTTCTCAGATTGATTTAAATACATGCTGTTAGTTCATTTTCTTGGCATGTTGTTGTCAGTCTAAGATCTGCAGACTCATAAATCATAACAGCAGACGTATTAACATTAGTGCTAATATTAGTGGTTTATGATAGAGACTCAGTTATTATAAGTATCTAACTATATAATTAGTTTAATTAGGTTTTATGTCTTGGCTCTCTTCTGGCAATAAGTTGTGAAAAATACAGCCACATTGTTAAATTACAGTTCCTGAACCTCTATTTCAGGAGCGAAAGGTGTTCAAAATCATGTTTTCGCGAAGCAACACAGACGTATTTTGACTGGGTTACAGTGTTTTCATCTTCTTTGATCTTCACCAAATGAGGAAAAAAAGGAAATAGAATTTACAAATCCCCTTACTAAGCAGTCTTGTACTGTGAAAGAAACTGTTTTGTTTTTTTGTTTGTTTTTATGTGAGAAGTGTCTGCACTAAAACCTGCTTCTGTGTTCCATTTATAATAAGATTTACTGAGATCTACCTCAAAATTCAATCTGGCTGCCATATGTATAATAAATAGTGCTGGGTGCAGCAATAAACTCGTGCATCTCAACAAAGTCCGCTTCCAGTCACAGAGATGTCTAAACGCATGAAATGTTCACCGAGCACAACAGTTTGCATGTCTAAATAGTTTTTTTTGTTTCCAATGTTGAATATCTTTGCCAGGTTTGTGTTCCTGCTTTTAAAGTGAATGGGACATTGCAGTTTTGAATTGAAGAGCCATTAATCAAATTAGGGAGAACTGTAGCTTTGACTCAAAAGCTTCACCTAAATATTTAAAATTTGATCACAGATTCGGTCTCTGTTTAAATTTGGCTCCTTTTGTCCTTATTTTGAAAGTGTTTCCTTATGCTGTTGTTAAAAACAAAATGTGCTGAATATTGCAGCTAGAGCTCTTGTTTTTACCAGCTGTCAGTCAGCGTTGAATTGAGTTCGACGTCAATTTGAGCAAATATTTTCCGTTTTTGTAAGACGTTTGGTCACTGTTTACACTCTCCTGTTTGTGGCGCCTGCCTAAAGCGATGGATCTTGTGAAACGCCCGAGCTTGTCGCTCTTTTTCTGTCGTATTTTGCACACTTCAAACAAGGAATCCACAAATGTGCCTTTGTGGAGGAGCATGCGCTATTTTTGCAAAGGTGGTGAGTATTAAAATAATGAGGAAATAATGTATTGCTTTTCCTGATTCATCACTGCTCCCTCTGCTCATTTGCGCCCTAACCAGCTCCGCCGCTGCAGCTTGAGGAGCGCTCTTACTCGCTCCCCTGCTGGTTGAATCAGGCGAGAATAGCGAAGTTAGAATGTCGTGTTTACCAATTTTAACAATCCCTGCTGTTTTCTTTTACCACAAGGGTTGTTAGCTGCTAGAGAATGCTTGTTGGTATATTTATATAGATTGTGCATAAATCCTTGGGAAACTGATCAGAAATATGAAAAAGTCAGCTTTTGTTGATTTCATTTTTATTTTTTTATTCCCCCCCTCAAAGGTTCCTTCTGTGGAAACGTCATTCTGTCAAAGGCTTTTTTTTTTTTTTACTTTCTTAAGTAAACAGATGCCTTTCTGCTTTCTCATTCTGCACTTCCTCTTCCACATCAGTGTTAAATTAATATTAAGAATTTAATATTCCTCTAAATCACTGCCTTAGCCTTGGGTGAAGGTGGAGATCTGAGGGTTAATGAAGTCTGTATTCCTGCTGCCAATTTCAGGAGTAAGAGAGACATCTCCGCCCGCAGCCTCAGGGATGCTCTGGTGCGGATCTAGCTTGGCTTTCATGTGTGTGTTTTGTTCTTATAGCATGAAATCCTGAAAAGACCCCAGCTTATCCAGACTTCTCATACAGTGTCTTGCAAAAGTTTTCGATCTCCTCGAACTTTCCCACATTCGGCCTCGACCGTCAGTGTGTTTGGTAGAGATTCGGTATGATAAAGTGGTGAATAATTTTGAAGTTGAGGGAAAGTGGCGTGTTCTTTTCACATTTTCTTATTATAACAGAAAAAATCGTTAAACTGTGTCGTTTGGATTCAGTGCCGTTTACAGAGTTCAAGTCTTAGTATGCAGGATGTTATTTCTGTTACCTAGCAACCCAAGTGACGCTTCAGGACGTTTGGTTTTACCGTTGTATGCATTGCACAACGGCTGCAGGGAAAGACAAGTGTGTTGTTGTCGACTTATCATCCAGACACCACTCACTGCACTCTTGTTGGTTGTGCAGGAGGCTCCACTTCTGCTTTTCAAAGATGTATGATTGTACAATTGCGGTGGCCAGCAGCAGCTCATTTAATTTTAAAGTGACAGGAGGCTCTAAAACGGAGCTCAAAATACGCCAAGCTGACTGGACTAAGATCTCATTATCCAAGAATGGTTTTGTGCAAAATAATGTAATAAACGTGTTTTGTTAGAGCTATCCTAACCTGTTCGAAGAACCATGGTAGGTCACCTTTAAAGACTAGACGGAGAATGTGCTGTTTCAATAAAGTGTAACCTTTGGGAGATTGAGTCAGACATACATGGTCGGATGGATGTAAACCTCACACGAGCTAGCGGTGGATAAACCCATAGCACACCAGAATAACTGTTGCAGCGCCTGCATGGTAACTGATTCATGTTGGGGCCCATGAGGGTAGGAGAATGTGTGTGCTCCGGTTTGACACACACACACACACACACACTGAGTCTACAGGGAAGGAGGAAAAAAAAAAGATTAGAGTTGGTTGATCGGGGAATAGGTGATGGAGTGTGTGAGGTGGTGATGGAGCTGCGGCGGAGTGATGGAGCTGGATGGAGGGAGGGGGTTGATGAGTGTGCGCTCACAGTGTAAGTGACACCTCTCCTCCTTAGACAGATTGTCTCGTTCTCCCAGTAATGTGGGCCCCGTTAGAGCGCATTTTCCCTCCATCTACCCTCCTTCCACACATCCACTCCATCATGATCTCCGTCTCTCTGTCTTCCATGGCAGCTCTTTTTGTTTGTTGTTGTTGTTGTTTGTTTTGTTTTTTTTGCCTGGGAGAAGCTCTGCAAATTGCCTCCACCACGCCGTCTTTCTACTCCCCCTTATTTTTCTGCATAATTTTTAATCAATCCCGATTTCTGTCTAAAACCGCAAATTTAACGTTTTTTTTGCACTTCTTTACAGCTCGGAATGGGGGGAAAAAAAATAAACATGGAACAGAAGGAGAGAATATCAATACTTATTCTTCTGACTGGATCACATGAGTGATTTTTTTTTTCTCTATTTTGCTGACAGCGGAAATTCCACCAGAAGTCCCTTTTATTATTCATCCAGCATGATGTATTTATGATTTTTTTTTCAGCCAATCCGGCCGAGACGAATCACATACATTGCTTCCCTTAAAGACACATTTTGAGCAAAAGACACAGGCTCAAAAGAAGCACTTGTACACCCACTCGTCCCTCAAACAGATATTCTGAACCAGACTCAAAACGTGTTGCTTTTCTGAAATTTAATCAGCAGCAGGTGCATGACAGTGGGAGACAGTAGATGTGTGTGATTACTCGTGCGTGCCTGTCCCCTCGCTAACAATCATCTCGACGAACCAGATCAGAGGCTGTCTCTTCGCTTCAGAGCCGCCGTGCTGGCAGGAGAGCGGCGCACAATCACACGGAGAGACCTCAGAAAAAAAAAGAAACAGAGAGAAAAAAAAAGAAGAAAAAACAGGCTTCATAACTTCTCTGCCCGAGCCTCTATCCCAAATGAAATCTCTTACACCTGCATAGATGCAAGTATACAAGGGAATTTCTAATGCTCCTTACATCCAGGTAGAAGTCTCCATGGTGATGGTGGAGTCTCCATGGAGATGGAGATTGTCTTCTAAACTAGGGAAGCGTTGTTTGTGAAAAATAGGATGGGATGCTTTCGTTTGCGCTTTCATCATCGGAGGCTCTAATGTTTATGGAAATGATCTGCCGACGTAACATCTGTACAGCGCGGCAGATGCTTTGCAGTTCTGCAAAGAGTGCAACTTAACTTTTACCTCTGAAACGAACCCTACCAACACTTTTGTAACTTTTTTTTTTTTTTCCCATTTAAATGCAACGACATATCTCAAGAGTTTTTGGCAATACTGCAGGAGCAAATAAGAGGCTAAAACCTCCAAAAGGGAAAATGTGGATAAAATGTGGTTCCACTGTGCTGCTGTTACTCACAGATGAGTCAAAAATACCCAAACATAAGCTATGAAATATGTAGTCGCATCAGTGACTGAATATTAAAGATGCTGTTGGACTTTGTGCCAGGGAATGCATTACCAATACTGGATGGGTCGATACTAGATGTCATATTGTTGGATTTAAGCCATTCCATTGTGCTTCCTGTTATACATTTAGTGTCCCCACCTGGCTGGAAGGTAAAACTCTACTCCACTCTGAAATCCTTTGCAACTTCTAAGTTGTTTTCGGTTGTAATTGGTCTTTATTTAGCTCTTGATGATCCATTTAACCAGATTTACCATCCGTGGGGAAGTTGTGATGGTGTGCCCAGCAAGGGGTACAGCTTTAGTTTCCCTCCACACGTGTCATTTATTTTGAAAACCTGAAAACATGGCCTTATAAGTTAAATCTTAAAACTTCACTAAAGAGCTTTGTTATAGAATCTCTAAAATTATAGAAGTTTGTGATTAAATCAAGCACAGGTGTCTAAACTCGTCACAATAGCAAATTTCGCTGGATAATGAATCGCCCAGAAATGACTGCCATAAATGATAATATTTTTATTATCACGACCATTTTCAGGTCATGTATTGATAATGGCATAATAATGTAAGTTTGCCCTCTTAAACTTTAATTTTTAAAAAAGCACTTAATGCAACTGAAAGATATTTTAAATATCCAAAATCAAAAACCAATAAATTAAACAGAATTAAAAACCACTTACAAGCAAAACAATAACTAATATGGATTATGAAGTAAAATTGCATTTCAAAAATATAATAGAATGGAAATGATCGAGCTAATTCAAATTTAAAATTGGATTAATGACTTGTTGTTACCGGCTTACAGGTAGAGTTGCTTAAAAGTGATTTCATTTAGGGGTATCAGAACAAATGAGTCTAAATGAAAATGCATAAGGAACTGGTAGAAACTCCTACCAGTTCACACCAACACATTGAGGAGTTTTTGCCAGCGCAGTGGGAAGAAAACAATGCTAAAGCTAAAAAAAGAGACAAAACTGGATTGGCTGCTCAGTGCAGCGCTGCTAATCTCTCAACTCCCACAAATACACGCAGCTTCTTGGCAGAGTTTTCCTCAGCTGTACGTTCTCTAGTCTCAGCATGTCAAAAAATATCCAAACATCAACTCAGAGCGACATGCAAACACGTAGTCACATCAGTGGCTGAGTTCTGAAGAGGCTTTTTAACTTTTGAGTGTCAGGAATCTCATTGGCGATGCCGTAGCATCGCCGCCTCATGAATGCGTTTTCTCACTTCACACAAAAAAACCCCCACCATCTGAGCAGCCGCCCGCCCACAACAACCTTCAAAGAAGCCTCTTTAGAAATCCAAATGTCACAACATGGAAGGTAACCGTGAGATTATTTCCCTCCAAATTGTTCCGAGCCGATTCTGGACGTGGCCACTCTCCCTCTCTGATGTGCTGATATACCGTTCATTATGTGCCGTCTCGCGGATTTTGATATGTAATTCAGCAGCCGTCCGTGGATAATTTGGTGTGAGAATTAGTTCAAATGAAAGTGCAGACTGTTGGATCTGATGTTTAAAACATTGGTATTTATGCCCTTTCTTGCTACTAAGAAAAAAAAAATTAAAGTGCTCATATTCTTGAATCTTTTTATCTGGGCATTTTTCCCACCGTTTTCTTTTTGTTTTGTTTTGTTGCTCTCCCCCCAGCCTGTAGACTATGAGAGCCGGAGTTCCTATTCCTTCTCAGTGGAGGTCCTGAACCCCATAGTGGATCCTCGTTTTCTACGCCGTGGCCCCTTCAAAGACAGAGCTTCAATCCGAGTGGCTGTGCTAGACGCTGATGAGCCCCCGAGGTTCTCCCGATCCAAATACCACATGGACGTGTCTGAGAACTGCCCACCAGCCTGCACCGTGGGCCGGGTCAGTGCCGTAGACCCCGATACCGGTCTGACTAATAATATCAGGTAAGGCATAAGGCATCTAAGTGAACTGCTAGTGATGTTTGGCTTTGTTTTTGAGAAACAAAACCATCCAGTTTTTTTCTTGATTAATATTTGTAGGTAGGAGCGCTGCCAGGAATCTTGGGCCCCCTGACAAAAAATTAAATCCCCCCCACCACCCCCCATGCAGCTGCTGTTAGAATTTTTTGAGTCTATCTGACCCATCAAAAGCGACACAATTTTAAAGGTTTGCACCTGCTTTGCTTTCTTTGGTTCAACACTGATAACTAGCACAATATTTACTGCTCATGAATTTTACATGCAACAGCCCACATAACATTCTGTAGCTAAGCTAACGATGCTGAATGGTTGATAATCTCAAACAGTCTAACCACCTATTGGAGGAAAAATTGGGTTATAAATTGACACTTTTACCTTTTTCTCTTTCTCAAGAACGACAAAAACAGTCGTTCTTGTCTTGTACTGACTGCTGCTTATCACCTTCACCGTCAAGCTCCAAGCAGGAAGGAACCATTTCATTCAGAACCGAGGGGTTCAGGGCAAATATGGATGTGTGTTTTTTGGTCTAGGAGTGAGAAAATTACATTTTTACTGCTAAAAACAGTCTTCGAAAACACAATATGATTAATTTTGTAATTGACAGGGCCTCAATTTTTTTTTATTTCTATGAGCAAAAAATAAATAAATTGTGGAGGGCCCCCTGTTGGTCAGGTGCCCTTAGAATTGGCATAATTTCCCCCCCATATACAGCACCCCTGTTTGTAGGTCAAATATATGGAAGAGCATTAGTGCCAATGGAATAAAAAAAAAAAGAATTCTGACTTTTTACTTTACTTTTCAGGCAAGGCGCCTTTATTTGTTTGGCACATTTTATGCACACATTTCATGGAAAAAAAAGTCAAATCAGACTTTAATCTAGGAATTCTATGATTAGGGCTAGAAGGTAAAAAATGTCAAAAAGAGGAGTACATTTCCACTAAAACAATCAGAAATTTTTAGATTAATCTCAGAAAGTTTTCTAAAACAAAATAGGAAATTTGAATTTCAAAAGTTGAAAAGATTTGACTTTTAAAACTGTAAAATTTCTGTGGTTTTTCTAGAAAATTTGTTACATTAATCTGAAACTTTCTGAGTTGACTGGTAAACATTTACTTGTCCTGAGTTTTTCTAGTATACTTTTGTACTTTTCTAACTCAGAAATTAAAAAAGAAAATTCTTGAAAAATCTTTGCTGAAATTTACTCCTTTTCTTTCTTATGTACAATGGCCCTCTTAAACTGTGGTAGCTAAGGGTTGGGACAGCAGGAAGGAGTCACAGCAAAAAAACCCCACAGAAACAATAATTTAAGAAAAACATTAAATATTTAAAGTTAGTGACATCATCAGCTATGTCCTGTCTAGAAGCGAGATTAAGTATAAAAACAAAAGCACAAGGCCAGAACCAATTTGTTAAAGGAGAGAAACACAAGTATATAGCATCAAAAGCTCTCAGTGGTTACATCTAGGATTAGGAAATATCTAAGCACATATAAGTTCTAGACCAGGGGTACTTTCCACAGAAAGAAAGGCAAGAAAAGTACACAATGGCAATCATAACAGTAACTTTCTCAGAAGCACTAGACTTGGTGTACTTTCTATGAGAAAGAAAACGAGGAGAGTTTTCAAGGTAATGGCATCAGTACTTCAGTCAATACATTCATCCACAAAACAGTTTGGTAATCACATAAGCCAGGTGAACTTTCTATACATAAATCAACTACACTATGTGAAAAGGTTCTGTACTTTAACTTTCATTTGTGGGAGATCCTGACTTAAGAAGTTTAAAGAAGTAGAGAGAAATAGAAAAAAAAAAAAGCAAATCAACTCCATAAAACCATGTCCCAATTAAACGCAAAAGCACTAGCAGTGAAGATGTGGGGAAGAATGATAGCTGGTATATTGCTGGAGATCTTTTGATAATCCTTTTCACTTCAAAAAAGCCCCAATCTGCCACGATAATCTCCCCATATTAATTCTTTGGCCATTTGAATGCCGTCCCCCTTATCGCTCCTTCACACACTTGCCCCCGCCGCTTCTTTCACTCCGCGCCCCGCTGCCAACTCCGCTTGCGTCCTTCCTTCCTTTTGCTGGGGCACTTTTTTTTTGTTACCCCTCCTCATCTCCCTCACCTTTCTTCTCTGATAACTTTTTCCTCTCTTTCTCTCTCTCTCTCTCCGCTTCAGATTCTCAATAGACCCTCAGTCGGATCCGGAGGCCCTGTTTCGTATCAGCCCAGAGACCGGCCTCATCACCACGGCGATGGAGCTGGACCGCGAGCGGGAGCACTGGCACAACATCACTGTCATCGCCACCCAGAGAGGTCAGAGGTCACATTGCTGCGTCATTAGAGCGTTTTTTTTTTCTTCTTCTTCTTTCTGGGTTATTTCTTCTTCTGAAGTCATTATTTCTTTTAAACCCTGACACCTGGACCCAATGACGACTAAGAGGTTTAGCGGAGTAAAACTCAACGCCGTACAATGTCTGAAAAGCTTGGTATCCTTTGTGAGTTGCCGCTCGCTAAGCGGCTTAGCCTTCAAGTCATCAAGCCGTGAGGGGGATGCTGTTTGGCCGCAAGACCGATTTGTTACAGCGTGCCTGAAAATCAGCAGATCTATACGGTGTCGGTTATCCGACGCCGCAACCGATCCCTTCCCCACAGGAATACGAGCTAAGTCGCCGCATTAAAGCAACAAATTAAAGACAAGCATTGCTTTCCTGGCACATTGTGATTGCAAAATGGGAATGATAAACACCTACGGCGTCAAAGCAAGTTATAGAAAAAGAGTCTGGTACATCGCAGGTTGTACTCCAACGAAGAAAAAAAAAAATCAGACATCTGAAGTCGATGTGGAGCTTACAATCATGCATGAAAGGTAATTTTGTAAATAGATGTTTTCGAGTGATTTGTTTTAAGAAAGCAATAAGTGCCAGCGTAGAGCCTTTCGAGTAATTTGTGTTGTACCGCCTAGTGCCAACACACAAATCTCCTGAAAGCCAAACAGTGCATTAATATGCTGCAAAGTCACGCATGCCATTTCGAATTCCGTGTGCAAAAGCATAAAGAATGCAGAATTTAATTAAAAAGGAACTTCTGTGCATAACTAAAGTATTCACACCCTTCAGACTTTCCACATTCCTTTATGTTTTAATAACAAACTTTAATGTTACGCCACTGGGATTTGCTGTGGTGGACCAACACTGAGTTGTGTATATCAATGAAGTGGAAGGAAAATTCCACATTTGTTTTAAACGTTTTGTTGAAATAAATGTTGAAACAAATGTAGATTTCAACACAAATTAAATCTAAAAAGTGTGGCTTGCATTTGTGTTCACCTCGCCTTAGAAACTAGCATATTTGCTCATTCCTCTCTTTACCCAACAGCTCAATTCAGTAACATTGGATAGAGAGAGCCGTGAGCATGTTACAGAGTCTCAATTGGATTCAGGCTTGGACTTTGACTGGGCCGTTCCAACACATGGCTATGCTTTGAATCATATAGCTCTGGCTGTATGTTTGGTAAACAGGGATCCATAGTGGATCTTGTCTGCTGTTGGAGACCGGGGGAAATATTTTTAATTAAAAAGGTAAAAGAAAATAAGCTAGTTGATACAAAGTATTTTTTTAGTCCTTTTGTTTTGTCATTAAAGCAGCAGTATGTAGCTTAAATATGTTTTTTACATATTTGTCAAAACTGTCACCATGTCATGATAGAATAATATGAAACAGATAATTTGTGAAAAAATTGAGCTCCTCTGCCTTCCCCCTGTGGTCCTACTGTCGTCTAAACAAAAACACAGCGCTGTCAGAAACAACCAATCAGATCCAGGAGGAGGGTCTTAGCACTGCTAAATGCTAAGGCTAGTTGGCATGGCCACCTATGACGGCGGATAAATGATTTTCCAGTAATGGTATGTTGTTTCTCTGCCATTAGCACATTGAGCAAGCATGTACACAAGGTTGATTAACAGCGCTAAGACCTTCCTCCTGGCTCTGATTGATTGTTTTTGACCAACTATACGGTAAAATTCTGGCAACTGCAGCTGCCCATAATTTACTGTAAATAAGAGAAATTTTTTTTACAGTGTATCACAGTTTATATGTCGCATGTTAAAACTGTTACAACTTGGTAACAGTTTTACCAATATGTGAAAAGCATATTTTTGTAAAACTTACATGCTGTTGCTTGAAGCTGAAAACTGCATGTTATTTCTTAACCCCCCCCTCTTGTGTGTCATGCTTGCACTGAAAAATGGTGGCTTTTGTCTTCTTTCACAATTTGTACATTTGGCTTTGTTCTAAAACTCAAAATTAGATTTTTTTTTCTTCTTTAATATAACTATACTAGAATATATGCATAATGGCTTTATGAAGATAACTTAATTACCCTAAGAATATATTTGAGTGTACCACTAATGCTATCTAGTCAACTCATTCTGCCACCGGAGCTGTGAATCTCTGCAGCTCCTCCAGAGTCACTCTCTAATTAATGCTGTTCTTTCCTGGCCTGTTGGTTTAATTTTGGTAGGTTTGTTCTCTGATGTTCTCTAACATAAACTTTGACTATTAAATCACTAAGTTTGTGTTTATCACAATGTAGAAAAGGAGGAAAAAGCATAAAGTCTGTATAGTTGAATAAAAAGGAAGCTATTCCTCCAACCCAATAAGTGGGAAAATAGACCAAGTTGTATAAACATTGTTTCTCATTCACCAGAGGTAATTTTACTGGAATGTGCATCTGTTGGATGTTCCAAACCACAGCGAAAGTCTGACAGCAGCACTGCATAACCATCGTTATTAGCTGGCAGCGAAAAGCCTTGGCTGCTAATTCAAATAAAACACTGTTTCTGTTTTAGCTCACCTCACCTTGTTAGCTTTCTAGATTATCTCTGGGAAATATAACTAGCAAAAAGAAAAGAAAAAAGCCTCAGCCGAGAGAATGGGAGCAATGAAGTGAGATAATAGCACCTCATTTTGACGTTAAAGACAGCTCCTCTTCTAAACCAAACATCGCTTTTATGCCTTATCAAATCCAAACTTTTTCTCATCTGCCAACAGTGTGGGGGATCACAAAAACAGCTAGATGAATCAGCTTATTAGTCACTCAGTAGTTCTATAGCGCTGGCAATCATCCTTGCTGTCAGGTTCCAGACTCGGATTGCACGTGCTATACGGGTTATTGAACAGACAGTGACAAAAAAAAGAGTCTATTTTCTGCTTTATTTCTTTTGGTATTTTTAGAATCAACACGAGCTTGTTGGTAAAGCCTGGCTCAGTTCCACTAGCATTCTTTTTCTTTTTCTTTTTTTTTTGTTTTTTGGCTGGCTCCAATTCATTAAAGCCCCAAATGACGCGATCCATTTTTAATTTTTATTTCTGTACAAACGAGAGAGCATTGTAAAATAATGCCGCCCTCTGCTTGCAATGAAGGAAAGTTGCTTTCCTGCCAAGTCCTGTCCCGGACGAAGCTAATCTTTGCTTAAAATCTACTCAGGGCTGCTTGTGGCAGGAGAGCTCCGGTACGGCTGAGGCGGCTGCACAGCGAGCTCCTGTCTTGAATAATGAGCTCTATCTAATAAACAGACTGTTGGTGGTTGTGTTGACACAAACACAGTGGGAGCTCTGCCATGGCCACAGGCAGGCCTGCTCACCCAGTGGCATTGCAGCTACAGCTCGTTTTCAGCTTTCTCGGTTGTGGGGGGAGCGGTCGCCGCCGTCCCGTGACGCATCGCTGCTCCTCCACATTCAAAATGTGTTCATCTCACATTTATAGAAAGCGTGGCGTCGGGTTGGCCGCCCAGATAAACGAGTTCCAGTGATGTTTGGAGGTTTTTATACAGCAGGCTAAAATGTAAAACGGGCAAATAGCGAGGGAACTTTACACGTTTGACACTCTGCCATTGGAACTTTATGGCCGAGTGCGAGTATAGCCAAGTGATTGTGGAGTGGAAAAGCCAAAGCCAATTCATTTAAACTGCACCCTTGTGTGATGCGCAAGCACACCGACTGGTCTCGACATTCCTCTCTGCCTGACATCTCTCTTTCTTAAAGGAACGAATACGCGTGCACTCGACACCTTGAGGAGCGTTGGCTGCCAATCAAACGCTTTGATGCGCAGGAATCGGACCGCCATGAAAGCATCCAGCTGGGATCCTTGGAGCCACAATATGAGCCAAATGAGACCAAATGTACCACGGCTCCTTTAGCCAAATGACTGCTGGCTAATGGGATCTGAGAATTGTTGAGGCTTTTTGGACAAAGACTAAAATGTTTGATCGTTCCTACGAGGACAATTGCACGGACTTATTGAAGCGCAAACCTGCACTCAATTGTATGTGTGTGTGTTGTTTTTTTTCCCCCCTATTTGTTTGTGTTCATCTAATTTTTCCAAACGCAGGTCAATGGATAGGTGTTTTGGTTGGCAACATTAAAATGTCTATTTCTGCTCTTTGCCTTTCCCAGACAATCCCAGCCAGGTGTCCAGAGTTGTGGTCGGAATAGAGACGTTAGATCTCAATGACAACGCTCCCGAGCTCGACAGGCAGTACTCCACGGCCTTGTGCGACTCATCCAACGCTGGCCAGGTTGGTATGGGCTTAAATTACCTTTAAAACTAGATTCAAATGGTTGGTGGGAAAGTCTAGAAACTGCGAATATTGTCCAAATATTTTTAGGCTACTCGTAAAAAACTAAAAATTTTATTTCTAACCTTGTTTATTTCGCGTTTTTGGTGCACATAACCTTTTCCGAACAATTTGAAGGGCCCTGTTAGCTTGCTCTGAAAGTCTGGATGTTTTTCTATGTGCTCATTTATCATGTTCAGGTTCTTGTGGGGGCTGCGACCTAAGCTAGCTACCTGGACAACCTACCTAGACAAGACAGTGCTCCTGTCAAGCACTGTTGAAGTAGAACCTGTATAGACCACCAACAGGTCAAATAATATCTCATCGGCGTAGATATGAGAATAGACTGAAAATGTAACCCTGTAAAACAGGAAGGGAAACTGTAAATTTCAGAGAAAAGTCTGTTGGTTGAGTACAACCAACAGAAATCATTCATAGTGACCCACAATTGCAGATCCTTTCTATATTCTGGTCAATTTATGACATTTTGTGTAATGTAGAGGACCAACATCTCTTATAAACATGTCATTGACAGTTCAGGATGTTTAAAAGCATCGCAACCTTCAGGTTTGAAGAACTGCATGAAGATCACTAAGGTGTGATTGCACTGAGAAAGCAAAAAAATGTCAAGTATAGCAGCACAGAAACTGACTTAAAATGAAGTAGAAATGGCTGGGGTCAGACTAACTAAATGGCAAGTGAGAATTCGATCAACAGTATTTTTTATGTGGATGAAAGCACAGTGCAACCATCAAAAGGAGAAAAAAAAAGCCACCAATCAAGTCTTTTGGGTCGAGTGGCTCCTCAGAAGCATTCCTCTCTGAACTGCATTAGACAGCCTCCCGCAAGTTTTTCCCAAATTCTGCCGAATAACTCCAAAGGAAGCAAATTTTCTCTGATCTGACAAAGCTGAGAACTTTTTTTGATCAATTCCCCAATACATGTCTGTACGGCGGAAACTGGGCACTGTGCTTCTTTTAATTAAGGCTATCCCGATAGTTGAGTGTGTCCATGGCAGCCTCATTCTGTGATGATCTTATTCTGCTTAAGGACGTAGTAGAGAACGACTGAAAATTAAGAAGAGATGCTGGCAGATAAGCAGTGATCAGTAAATCCTTGAAGAGGATTTCGCATCCCCTGGTAGGCTCTTGTGTGCTAACTTCAAATATCTTTTTTCAGCAACTTTTTTCTTCTGTTTTTTCACCAAAACAACACCCCATTTAGTCAGGAACAGCAATCTAGGGAAAAAGCTGTTAGCCTACTTGATGCATTTCAAAATTTAGATTTTAATAAGTTAAGGTCTTTCATCTGGGTAGAGCCAGTGTGTCTTAGCTGAGGGTAGCAAGAAACCTTGGAATAATTAATGTTTTCAAGGCCAAGACAAAATATGATGATCTCGGTAATATGGCAACGGACTGGATGCGTTATA
This sequence comes from Brachyrhaphis roseni, assembly GCA_903066815.1. Classification (NCBI taxonomy): domain Eukaryota; kingdom Metazoa; phylum Chordata; class Actinopteri; order Cyprinodontiformes; family Poeciliidae; genus Brachyrhaphis; species Brachyrhaphis roseni. The sequence goes on from CAEFZY010048829.1 coordinate 48,737, forward strand.
CAAGTAAACTGTCCATCTTACTCACACTGTACCAGTGACCGCTTTTCCACTAGCCATATAATTACGCATAATGGAAATACGAAAGTAAATTTGCTTAATGGAAACATGGCAATTAAAAAAAACCAAAGCATTTTATTGATGAAAAGATTTTGCCCTAGAATGAGGTAGTTTTTCGACGGTATCGAAATTAGTGTGTTTCGCAAAACTGCAATGGAAAGACTTTCTTTTCTGCTCTGCAGCAGACATGTGACCTACAACCGGATGTTACTAATGAAGAAAAGGTCAACAGGAAGTGGTTGTGTGGCATGTTTATTTAATGACCTGTCGCGGGAACAAACTTATTCAGGTTATTAAAATTATTTTTAATTAAATTTTTTTTTCTTATTTAATGGAAGCACAGCAGTTGCGAAATTGTGTTTTTTCGACATGAGGGGAATATCAACAAAAGTATTGCTCACAGCTGTAAAGGAAGTGCAGCTCCAGAATTAAGGGTCAGTTTCTTAGTGCTGTTCAGCACGTGAAAAAAAACAGGCAAATTTCAGTCATTCTTTGCAGATCGAATGGTTAAAAGGACTGCTTGAGTTTCTCTACACAAGTTACTAGAATTAACCTGGTCTAAACTTTTGCCTGATAGGTTTAGGTGAAAACTCAACAACTAGGTTAGTGACTTACATGAGTATCTAAAAACGTCAAGGGAAACGATCGAAGGGAATGTCTGGACAGCACTTTTCTCTAAAAGAGTCAGATTTGAGAAGGGAATACTATGTTAACAGATGCTTGAAGAAGGCTGGCTCGCTTTGTAAAACAAGATTTTTAAAGCAGACACCACCTGCTCCGTACTAAACCTGGTAAATGTGATCCGAGAAAGAAGGTGGAAGTAACCAGCTGGATATCAAGGGAGTGTGAAGTGAGAAAATGCAGAAATTTAAATGTTTTTCGACCGCAGTTCACTCCTAGAGGAAATGTTAGATCACTGGAATAACTGGTTTATCGATATGCAGAGGAAGACAAGAACCCAGGAAGGACATGAGGAACGTCCTGGACCAAATCCAGGACGTTCCTCAGGAAGATTTCTATTCTCTTTGGATTGCAACTACTAGTTTAAGGAAGGGATATTATTTTTTTAGTGTTTCAGTCAGTCATTTTGTTTTGATTCCTAAAATACTCAAAGACAGTTCCTTTTGGAAAGGTAAAATGAGATTAAAGCATCTGTGGAGCCAAAGAAGAATTTAGGTATAAAGAATAAATATAAATGAATGATTATTTGTCTGGGATATTGCACCCAATCAAAGTTGGGGTGACATTATAATTTCACCTTTAGGGCTACAGAACATATTACACTATGTTCATTATAGTAATAAAATGAATAACTGCTTGAATTGCAGTAAATATCATGCATAATTCTCTTTATTTTCTCTATTTCTGAAATTAATTTTTTATGCAGCATGAACTTGTTTTAGAAGTCTAAGTATCGTTACTTTTTCCAACATTATTCCATGTCTTCCTAACGCTCTATTCTGTTTGACATTTAACCATTTAAAAGGGTCTGCCATGACACACACTCTTGTACTTTGTGTTATTGTGATTCCCAGATAGGTGAGCTGCACTTTGACTATTTTGAATCCAAGTGTCTGTTCCTTTAAAAGAAAAAGTTCACTTGGAAAAAAAAGGGGTCTGGATAGGTAATGATGAAGGCAGCAAAGAAATAGGACTTTAAATAAAAAGTATCACATCATCGGCATAAAGTGAAACTTTTAGTAAAGTGTGGCCCCTTCCTATTACCAAAGATACACTCACAGCACCAAAAGGGACATTGCTGCAGGTTGCAGTGACTAAATAAAACATTAGGACTGGGGGGCAACCCGTTCATGTGCCTCATCTAAGGTGGGAAACTTTACGTTCACCTTTTAACAAACTGCTTTTCGAGTAAGATGAGACAGTCGCAGTGTTGCTGTTGGAAACCCATTTTCAACGACATAACAAGCGTATTTCGAAATGTCACAGGTTGTACTGTGTGTTCCCACCTTCGGAACAACTTTATAAACCTGTTCTCCTGTACTTTTTCTCTGCTCGGTTCTCGGCTCAACAACTTTTAAAGGTTGCCGGCTTTGCTAAAGATTACAATTTGTCACCAAGATGTCAGAAGAATTTATGCTTTCATAATGGCAGGACTGCTGCCGCTGTAGGTGTTAATGGCTACACACATGGCTCTACAAGCACATTATTGACTTTTGGGGCAGCAGCAGATGGACACTGCATTCAATAGAAAGTTGTTGCTATAAACATTTAGAGAGGAAAAAAAGCAGATTTTCTGTCTGGAAATGTGGTGCAGGGAAGATGGTTTGACAGTTTGGTTCATAAAAATAGGAATTTTCTGCTAAAATTTGGTTATCTTGATCACCAAAATCTCAACTTTCCCACAATATGATATCCTAAAGTACAAATACTGCTTTCATAATATCACAGTAAATTCAGAAAAAGAAAGTGTTTTTAAAGGGCACAACAGGATGGAATCACTTTAATTTAAAACAGAATAGCAAGAGTTTTTCTTACATTTTATATCAATGTATCATATAGATAGTGGAGGAATAATTTTTGCTTCTCACACACTGAATGTTGCAGTAATAATAATGTTATCTACAACACATATCTTAAAGTTTGCAAGTCATGACTATAAATGTTCTTATAATTACAGACAAGAAGAAATTCTTTAAAGTAGCTGACCAAAGGTTGGCAGAAACAAGTGGGGGAGGGCATTGTTGTTTTCCTTGACACAAACAGTAATCTCTGAAGCAACTACAGAAATTTTCAAACCTTGGTATATCTTGATACCAGTAACCAGCCAACATGGGGTTTCAATACAGACGAAGCATTATTGAAATTTTACTTTTGCTGCTGCATGTAAAATGATTGTGTTTATCACCTTTAACCATTTGTGTCAATATGATGGTCAAAGTTGAATCAGTGGCTCTGAAATCATCTTTTGATGTGTCCAAGTTTAAATTTAACTTCTGCTGTGGTTTTGTTAACCCACATGATCGGTCATACCTTTATAGCACTGACTGGAAAATGTAAACAATGTGTTGTAAACATGGAACAACTCATTGAACATCCTCATGTAATATTGTTATAATAAAATTATTAAAGTATTAAAATCTCTGTATAGTTTGACATCCTGCAATTTGAAGGCTGATTTATTAATCTAGACAAATCGGAAGGGTCACAAATCATTGTCCAGTCCCATTGTAAATAATCTTTATAGATCAGTGGCTATTAGCAGGTTCTGCTCAATTGGTTGCAAACTTGCTTACCTGTTAAACTGCCACGGGAATTTTGAGCTATTTTACCAAGCGTGAAAAGTCTGTTTAACTGCCTGGTGTTTCAACACTACGGACAACACATGAGTGACTATTAAGTCATTAAAGTCTATCATGCAGCAATAGCAACTTCAACTTGATTATAAACCTGCTGAGGGCAACAGCTGTTTTGAGTGCTCCCCTTTTTGAAAACTCATCAGGGTTATTTTTAAAGCATATCACCTTTTTAGTCTTCAGTAACTGTAATTACATTTTTATATCATCTTCCTTTTTTGGATTTCAAAGATACAGCATGAGCTTGGAAATGTCTGCTCCCTCTGTTTTTTTGGGGAGTTTTTTTTTAGTAAGAAAAGACAGCATCTTTTTAACACCAAAACTGAAACAAAATAAAACAAAAACAAACAACAAAAAAGAAGCACTACTATTTATTTACCCCATGCTGTGCAAGTCCTGGCATGACGCCACATAAACAAAATGCAGAAATCCCTCAAAGAATTTGTTGAATTATACCATGAATATATCAGGAATATTTTCTAAAGACTACGCTGCATTTGTGTTTAGAGCAAGTTAGGAAGGCGCAGCAGAAACAGGCAATCTGTGAACACATTATTAAGTCATTAAAAAGGGAATTAGATAAAAGCGCTGTGATGTTGTTTAGAATGTTATTAATTTCTCCTAAAAGAGAACATGAAGTATGTCAAAACAGCTTTGTATCAAATATGGAAATGCACAATGCTCGTCTGTAGCCAAGTATAGAAGCATATAGGATTTGGTGATACGGCGCTGAATGTAGAGGAAAATGAATTCTGCTTGGCTGTGTATCTAAATGCAGCAGCTATTCCCAGAATAATTAAACTCCAACCTTCTCCCAGACTGTATTAGTCAGTTTCAAAACTGGATTACATGCACATTATTTTGTTGACCCAGCAAATTTAGGCTTTCCAAGGCAATCTAAATGTGTTTTCCTCTTTATGTTGATGCTCACACATAGCGAGACGGTACTGGCTGCTGACCCTGCCTATCTCGTCACCTGCTTTGTGCGTTGGGCTCACATTTTCCCAGAGCACCTTTTATTTTGGGGGTCACCAGGGCAGAAAGCAAGTGAAAATTCTGGATTGAACACGCTCTTCGGATACCTTTTGTTGAGTAAATCTGCCCCGACACATGTAGGCAACCATCTTGTCTCTACGGAATGCCTGTAATGCCAAGACAGGACACAAGAATAACAAAAAGAAATTCTTAAGTGAAAACAACGACAATGCTTTCTGTCTAAATAACATGAAACTCTTGTTGAAAAGTAAAAAACAGGATACAAAGATGTCCAAATTAGGTCTTTGTATATGACAGTGGTCAAAAGGTAATTGGAGTTGATCAAATAGGATGACCAAACCTGACTTTGCAGCAGCTATTCCCGGTGCAATTAAACTCCAGCCTTCTCCCAGACTGTCCCTCCATCCCACTCATGCTTTATTTGTCTTCCTGTCTATGTTTCTGCATCACGGTTTCCCGTATTGAACCCATCTCAATTACAGAAATCTCGTCTTCCCTCCTCAGTCTCGCCGCGGAAACCAGCCTTTCGCTCTCACTGTTTTTATGTTCTCTCCTCCATCTTCTGTATTCCACGCTGGCGCCGACGCTATAATTTGGTGTCTTGGCCCATCTGTTGTTTTGGCTGCTGTTTTTATTGCTCTGCTTGAGTCTTTGTCGTTTCGCCACTAAATCTGTGATTCTGTGGCAACACCGTTGATTTACGTGTGATCCTCGTTGTTTTGTGTCTGCGTATATTGTTATTTGAGCGAGTGGGAGACGACTCAAGATTATGATGTCTTTCACTCCGTTAAAGTTGCGTGTTCACGTCTCGGCTTGACAAGTCATTAGACAAAACGCCTCTGAATATTCACACCAGAAGCCGATAACATAGTGGGACTCGACACAGCGAGTCCTCTGAAGGCCTGGAGTCGCTGACTGACTCGGAGAGCATCCGGCTCCATTCGTTCATGCTTTTCCCGCCTTGCACTCGAAAGCATTACTTTCAAAAAAAAAAAAAAGCATATTGCATAACGACAAGCAGAGTTTTTCATTAAAAAGAAATTACCCGTCACGTGTGGGCTGCGGGAGATATCTTTTAGATTAATTTTGTTACCATTTCCAGTGAAGATGCTCTTACTAAATTGAAAGCCACACTTCACTGTATTTGTGAAAGCTGATTCACATCAGATGCTGTTATTTATTTGGTGTCTCAGACTCTGCTCGCTTGTGTCTTCATACTAATTGGCTTGTTATGATTCCTGCCGACATCAGCTAATGGTTCATCGCTAAAAGCACTCTCTGTGAAGTGTTTTCCCATTCCTTTTAGTTTTTTTTATTCTTCTTCTTCCCCCTCCATGTATTCCTTCTTCTCACACAGACACATGCACACGCACTTATTCATACCCGCCCCTTACTCAATCTCATCCGTGCTCTATCGCTTTGTTTCAGGTGGTGCAGGTGTTGCGGGCGATTGATAGAGATGAGGGAGGGAACGACAGCACCGTGTATTTCAGCATCCCTCCAGAATCCGGCGTTGCCCTCAACTTCAGCGTCAGAGACAGCGGTGGTAGGTATTTAATCTTTACCTCCCAGGTGCTCTCTCTTTATTTCTTCCCCCCTGTCTTTCTGGCAGACAGACAGCTTTTCTGCACTTTGTAAGACCCTAAGTCCCAAATGTTTTTTCTTTTTTCCCCAGACATTCTCTTTTCTATCGCCGTTTATTCATTTATCCTTCTTCCTTGTACTTTTATCTGTCTGTTTCGCTCAAACTCTCTCTCCTCATTTTCTGTCACTGAATCTTCATCAATCCGTCAACCAACTCTAACAATCCCTTTGTTCTGCCTTATTATCCATCTTTCTTCTTAGTTTAATCCACTGGTTTGCCGTCCTATTTCTCCCTTGCATTATCTCCCCAGCACTGTCACATTTACTTACTGTTTTTGTAAAATGCTTGTGAAAAGACCAAACGGATTAATTTAATTGAGTTCATCTCAATAGACATTAGGAATTAGTCCTCTTTCTATTAGCCTTTCTTAGTCTCTTGCTCTTCTGTGTTACGCTAAGCATTTGCCTAGCTGCTGCTTAGCTTCTCCAATTTAGCAATCTTAACATTCCTTTTAACTCTGGACTATAGAAACCATTTCACCTTCCTCTTGTTTCGTGGTTTTGGCCTTGCAACGAACACTCTGTAAGCACTCTGTAAACCCAACGCTGGGGTTTAAACTGCACCCCAAGATGATGCTTGGAAAATATCCTTAAGTGTTCAACACACGGGAGGCAACGTTGCTCTCTCTCCATTCATTTCCTATTGAACTAACACAATGAGGATATGATCACCTGCCCTCCTACAGCCAAGTGACTGGGAAATTTGTGCACATGTAGACCAGCAAAGCAACACAAGAAAGTTGAAAAATGTACAACTTTTGTTGCAGTTGTCGTTGTTACCACATCCTGTGTGTTGGGTTCCCCCAATGTGACAGAAAACTTTCACGTTTCGATATCGTTCTTCGCTCGCCCCGTGTCGACCCCATTAGTTTCTTGGACACTCGGCAACACATATTAAATGATGACGTCCTTTTGCTTTTTTTTCTTGTCTCCTGCGGTGGTTTGACTGATTAATCTGAATTCTGGATGTCTTAACGTAGGCCTATCCACAAGTTATCTGTGCCTTCCCAATGCGTCTGCGGTCCTTTGCTTCTGCCCTTGTGGGATTCTGATGAGTAGTAGATGTAGTTTATGTTCCAGTGGGTGGTGAGATTCAAAATGTAGGTGGCAATCCCTGTGTGTGGGGGTGGGTGTGTGGGGGTGTGTGTGTGGGTGTGTGTTTTACTGGTAAGACTTCCATCTTTATAAATGTTCACCAGACAGTCTAAAAATGGTAGCTACATCTTCATGTGTTGTTGATTTGTTCAGTAAAGGCTTCTTCCTTGTAGCCTTGAATTTTGACCCAGGTGACATCCACATATATAAAGCAGCGGCTAGGTGTTGCTCCTTTGTCAGACTTCAAAACTCTGTGTCCCACTTCCTCCATGCATAGATTGGTCTCAACCATTCAACATCCACAACATCCATGCTTCTGGCTGTAGAAGTTCTATTTACAACATGTAGTAAAAAGTAAGACGTCCAACAGAGAAAAGAAAAAATCTGGTGTTGGTTGAAGTTTGTGTTATTTTTCAGCTGAATAAAAGCGTCCAGCCACAATCAAATTGGAAAATCCAGGAGTTGCTGAGTAGAAACACGTTGTTTCATCCACAAGTGTGCATTTCTTGGCTGCACAGTGGAAGAGATGTTGGCAGCGTTGCCTTGCAGCGAGATGGTCAGGGTGCATACCTAGATTCTCTCCAGGTACTCCTGCTTCCATCTACCGTTCAAAAACATGGATTTTGGGTGAATTGGTCTCTACATTGCCTTTAGTTCAGTATGCATGGCTGCCTATTTTGTGTGTTGTCTCATGCATCCAACGGCACCCTCACAACTCTGGATGAAAGTGTCTATTTTAGCCACACAAAGGAACAAGTCTAAAATCATCGTTTCCATTTTTACATGCTTCCAGATAACATAACATAGCAACAATTTTATCTCTGAAATTCTAAGCCTTAAACTCGTGTTTCATTTAAGTGTCAGTGGCACGTAGGAACATCCAGGTCTCTGCGATACAAAGCCTGGAACTTTTTTGAACAGCTTTTTGTCCCTTGATTAGAACACAGTGATGGATCCCGGATCAGGAGGATAAATCCACTGACGTGTGGTTTCAAAGTCCTCTTTGATGTGTCATCCAGCAGCAGAACAGAGGAACAATAAGATCATGTTCCGTTCCCATATGGACAGCTTGTCACAAAAATGTGCCTCATTATTTGCTTTGTTACCAAAGAGAAAGATCTGATCTGTGATTTCAATCAACAGAGAAGATTCAGGATAATCACCCTTGTCATGTTGGTGCAACTTTGCAGTGACATTCATGTTGATAAAGAATATCCATGCCCTCTTTTATCTCACGGCATTCTGTTTTTTGTTTTCTTTTTAGTGTACATTATTTGATATAGAAATGTCTAAAAAAACATTTTCCATGCACATAGACAAATCTATTTGTTGGAGGTTAGAAGAGACATTTCAATCGCAAAAACATTGAATACGAGTCTCAATATCTTGTATGCAAGATATTGCATACAAGATACACTTTAACATGTCAGATTTTGTCGCGTTTGTACTTTCAGAAACTTCAGCCTCTTACAAAGGTTTTCATATTCCGTGACATTCTTTTATGTTTTGTGCCCACAGCCACAAATGTAAGTGTATTTTACTGGAATTTAATGTTATTGAACAAAAAGTAGTTCACCATTGTGAAGTGGAAGACAAATCGATAGAAAAAATGGAATTTGGAAGCATGGTTACTATTTCTAAATAGTAGCCCCCTTTTCTTGGATACTCCAAAATGAAATCCAGTGCAGCTAATTAATAGATAGAATCCAACTGAGTACAACTTCAAATTAACCAAGACGTGACCGCTAACCAAAACTAATAGGGTGGGCAAGGCAGACATTAATCAGTAAAGCAGCAAAGATTTTTATGGTGAACAAGAGAAAATGAAACAATGCAGAGTTGATTGAAAGATGGCTGGAGTGTAGGACTTGAGAAAAATGCGGAGGTTTCCCTTCCAGCAGGACAAAGGCTGTACACCCAGAGCCACAATGGGTGGGTTTACAAGACATGGTTTATGTGTGTGGCAGTCTGTCTCGATGGAGGATGATGCTGCTTCGTTAGGGATTAGAAGTCAAGAATAATGGTTCCTTTAATGGCTCGCTAATCTAGTAATTGGCCTGTGTTGGTGTCCAGAGAACTGGCATAAGAGTTGGGCTGTACCTGCTGCAATCAAACAGTATGTCTGTGAATTTAATGCTTTGGATTGTTTCATTCTGCATAACATTTAGTCTTTTACCAGAGTATGAGCATCTCTATTGAAAGGCAACTAAGATATATTGATGCAGCTTGGCATTTTGACATGTTCACATCTTTTAAACATCTTTACCTGTCATGACTCTTCAAGTGGGCTTTTGATACTGCAGTGCCATATCATTAACTTATATAGCATAGTCATTCTTCTTACAAGCAATGTGGTCTGTCACTTAAATCGTTCAAGTTGTGTAAAATGTAAAAAAAAAAAAAAAAAAAGAAGAAAAGTTTGAAAATTTCAAAGGCTTTTTTTTTCTGGAACTGACTCAAGTCACAGATTTGTGAACTTGAAAGCTGGGATTTTGGGACACCATTTTCAGAACACAACCTCCTGCCATGATTTAGCACAGAAAACGGAGAATCGTAAGAGGCAGTTAACTGCTGATTAATAACATGTGTCTTCCTTTCTGTCTGATTTTCCCCGGCAGGCCCCACAGCCAGCCTGGTGCTCCTGTCCCAGCTCCAGCCGTTATCCCGCTCCCCATCCTCCACCTTGACGCTGTACGTCCCGCTCGTCCTCAGGGACGGGACATCGGGCCTCACCAGCACGGGGACGGTCACCGTGTCTGTCTGCCCCTGCCTGAGGGGAGGAGCCCGCGCCGAGGAGAAGGACAAACAGACAGAGGGAGATTCGGACTGGGAGAGAGAGGCAGTGTGTTTGCCTCAGCACTCCATGCTGCCCTCCCCTGGGCTCAGCACTGCCGCCCTGCTGGCTATCCTGGCTTGTGTTGCTACGCTACTGGGTAAATATTTTGTTGCATAAAATATGCAGTTGAAACCAGATACCTGCACACACCAGAAATACACATTAAATCAGACAGAAACTGCTTAAAATGTGTGTATTTGCTGCGGTTTGCTGAAAATTTGTCCCCTTCCTCGTGACAGAAGTGAATCAGGATTTTGCCAAACAGCTTGTCCACTCAATCCCACAAACTTTCTTTGGATCTCCTGGAGCTGGACGATATGGCAGAGACAGAGACCATGACAGAAGGGTTTCATATCAGTCCATATCGATAATTAATTTTTAATTTTCAATATCTGAAATACTGCCAAACTGGTAACGTGAACTTTCCTGTTTCATCCAAATTTTTAGTTTTAAGCAGTTATGAGGCACGGTGGTGAAACCTGAAACTGCTGCTGCGCAATTTACTCAACAGGTTGTTGCTAGGTAACCCGTGAGTGGGTGAGTTAGTTGATGCCGCTCACCTTGCTTTGCTGGCGATGAGAGGTCAAGCAGCAAAAACCTTTCCTCTTTCTACATTTCTCAGAGTACTGTGCGGTTCTGGATCCCAGTTCAGTAATTTATTTTTTGGATGGCTGTCTTCAGGAAAGTGTGATGCTCTCTCTGTGACTCTATCATTAAAGCAAAGCAAAACGTGCAGGGAGGGACGGGGAACCCTGGCAGGTACAGATGAAAATGACACCTTTAGACCTCTAGATGTTAAACTCAGAGATCAGCCAAAGCTGAGGTCCAAAATGCTTGTCTATTTCATTTTATTTTATTTTTTATTTACTCATCATGTCACATAAGGAATCTCTTTGAGTTATTTCCTTAAAATACCTCAAACTATGACGTCATCTGGACATTACTAAATTACATGGACACAAAAATGCCATTAAAAACTGCAGAAAGATTATACAAATTTTATAAAAACAGTTGTATGACTTCACAAATACAAATGCTGCTAACCTTTACTGACCCAAAGTAGGTAAAAAAGACTAATTTAAAGAGATTTTATGTCCTTTCACATTAAAAGTATTTGTGGTTTTAAACATGTTACTGCACTCTCTGTGAGATCTCTTTAACTAAAATAGCTGCAGTGCTGTAATGCTAAACAGAGTATCATTAATCATTTCCCAGTGAAAAAAAAGCCTTTTCTTATATAACCTCATCGATGATTATCCTCCAGCACTCATTGTTATATATACAGCAAACAGATATAATTTTCATTTTAATGCAAATCTAATAAAAACTGCTGAGTAATTGGTGTTTTAGTGCCGTATTTTTACCACTACATCAACTCCCTGGCTACCTAATCTGCATATGGAAACAATAAAAGCAGCAGTGTAAATATTTCTCTGAGTCACAGCCACTCAATAGTTGGGTTTGCTTTCTCTTTCAGGTTTAGCCCACTTATTTCTTTTGGCAAGGTCAGCTCCGATCAGCGCTAACGTAGCATTACCGAGTGATTATCTGGGTTCTCCGTTTTTGGTTTTGTTGTTGTTGTTTTTTCTGTAGCAGCATAACCAAATGTCACTGCTCCGCCTCATAATGCTGAGTCTCAGAGAAGGCCTTGGCTGGCGGCCAGCATCGTTGTCAGTTCCATTCAGCCAGCTGGATCGCCACTCATGCCGTGTTTGATGCAGTCGTTATTATTCTGGGAGCAGCCGGTTCCATCACAACACTAATGTAACATGGTGTGAGTGAGGGAGGCTTTGAAGGAGCTGAGGAATGAACCACAATAGGTAAATGCCTGAACTGTGTTGTAGAATTTGACAGTCTATAACAGGGGTCATTTTTTAGTTGTGCGATAAAGATATCACACATTAAAACCAGAACATACACGAAATGCCAAAAGTCCTCACAGAGGCTTTGACAGTGGCTCCATGAGGATCGTGTCTGGTGATTAAGAAGATACTCGGCCTGCATTAACGACCTCTGAGAGCTCTCTTGTAGTGCGAAAATATGTGCAGTAGGTTGTGAAAATGAGCCCCCATATTATCATGGATGTTTATAATATTTTTGCTCATGTGGATTTTATCCGTAGAAAATAAATAAAGCAACTTCTGACAATATCGCGACAGCAGATTAACTTAATGCAGCAGCTTAGCCACCTACATGACACCCACAAGGAGATATGAGCGCGCGTATGGACATGCAATGATGCTATCATTCTCTTCTTGCTAAACCCCTTCCCTAAGCTTCTATTGCCAAATTGTGAACAATTGCAACAAAACAAGAGATTAATGTTTTAACCGTGTAAAATTTTCATATTTATTTAGCACGTCTGGTTAACTGATCAATCAGTCGTAACAAAGACATACTGCTATGCCTCAATTCGGCTAGAGCGGCACGTCACGGGTCGGTGTGCGCTATTTTATTTGCTATTTTATTTGCTATTTTATTTGCATGGTGTTTGTGTAGCAGAAACGTTGGCGTATGGTCTTTTGAATGCCAATTTTGGGATCCGTTAAATGGGATCTTTGCATAAAACATGCTTAGATCCAAGGCCAGGGCTTGGATTTTGTAGTTAAGTTTCCGTCAGTGTGAACTGGTGGGGCGGAAGTGGAAATAAGGCTGTGCTGGAGAATTATTAGTCTGCACCATTTTCCAAATTATAACAGGAGATCTGGAGAGGGTCAACCTCGTTGTTTCCCTTGAACGTGGAAGCAGACGCTGACAATCAAACCCTGTTTCTGCTTACTGATGTTTTTATTGTTAAATGATCTTGGTTTGACATAAAGTTTTCATGAAAATGACAATTGAATACTTTTTTGACACCGCTGTAGATAACAAATAATTACAAAAAAATATTTGGAAATAATAAATAGTTTTGGGCACCAGTGACTGAGCTCAGGATTTTTGATTGGCTATTTTACTTAAAATATTGTATAAATTATGTGATGCAGTTTTGATCACTTGCACAAAACAACCTCCACAAGATACACAGAGAATATTTCTAACATCATTTTTGACTTGTGTAATTCTGCACAGTATTGCACTGGATAAGAGGCTCGATTTGACGTTCTAAGCCTGTACGGTCTGAAGGTCGTCAAATTTATACAGAACCTCGTTACGCTCTCCTTATATGTGGCTTTTAAATGAAGTAACATGACAAGCATGCTATTAATACATTACAACGTTTCTATGCCCAAATCTGTGCCAGTTGTTGAAAAGTGAGTTTCAGAGTGTTTATTAGTTTTCATGAAAGATTTCAGATTTTGGATTGGGAGTGTTTGTGAAAGTGTGATGTTTTGGATATAAGGATATAAAAATATCATAGAAGATATTTTTGTCTTTTCATTGGCTATTTTCCAATGGTACTTCTCTCATCAGTGGGCGACATCCTACTTATGCCACCACTTTCTAACCAGTCAAAAAAGAAGAAATGATCTGATATTCAGGGCTAGGGTAATATTCAGTGCAGACTTGCAGAGAGCACATAACCCAGTTTCTCTCTTCTCAGCAGCAAGTAGGAGACGCAACACAAGGGGGTGCCTACTTCCTGTTGACAGCACATTCATAGAAGTATTGGAAAACTGGCCCCGGCTGACAGATTGACATATTTTATCACCAGGATGCTCATATTCCGATCCACCTCCACTCTACTGCTGCCCTCAACTATTGCTCATGTGCCCCACATCACTTTTATCAATTTTCTACAAAATTATCATAATGATAATGTGTAAAATTTATTTTTAAAGGTTTACGTCATATTACAATGTAATTCCCTCATCAAAAACATACCTAGAGTGTTGCCTTGATTCTTTCGTGAGAAATCCTTTAGTCTCCCGTAGCAACCATGCAGCTCTGCAAAACATGTGGGAGGACCGAGCGCCTCCTTCGAGGACAAACCTCCTCCTCAAAGCTGAAGTTTCCAAGCCTTTGAACTTCTGTATTGCAGAGCAGCCATGCACACACTCAGCTCCTTCAGACTAGCCAGCAACAATTAGCAAACACCTAGTGAAACTGCGCATCAGCTGAGCTCATCATACAAGCTACGTCTCAGTGCAGCGCTGGTAAAAACGTTGTTAAAGGGTTAATAGAGGAGCCATATTGTGATGACTTCCTGAAGGCGGAGTTTCAGAAAAACTTCCTTAAAGAGTCAGGGGTCCAATTTCAAGATGTTAAATTATAAAATCAAATTTCTTTTCAGTCTTATTTGATTGAGATATATATATATTTATATAGCATTTTGGCTGGAAAACACATAATACTGCCCATTTAAACAAGTTTCAATATAAAAATAATAATAATAAAAGTAATGGTTTTGAATTAGTTTAAATCCAAGTTCTAAATAGTTTAAAGTTTCATGCCAAGGCATCTGCATTCCATTTGGAAAGAGGATTTTTTTTATTCCCCTGACACCAAAACACATTGAAACTATTCATTGTTGGGTTGTTTTTTTTTTTTCTTCAATCTGATTGTTGCCCCACAGTTACACGCATAGTAACATTTTCCCCAGTTAGTAAGGTAATTATGATTCCATTGTAAATTATGAAACCACGCACAATGGCTAAACGTGGCCACAGGTATCCCTGCTGAACACGTGCTAATGAGCTTCCATCGCTTTGCTCATTGCCACAGCTCAGGGTCAAATGCAGCTCCTTGCTCGGAGAATATAGAACAAGAGTCATGGAGTCATGAGAGAGTAAGGTATCCATTTGCCCAGTTAGAGCTCAAAGTCAATTACAGAGTGGAGGCATGCAGTCTGCTGATATGGTATACCGGCCCTCTAACCTAAGGCCTCTTCTGCATTCTCTTTGTCTTTGAGAATTTCACCTCTTTGTCCGTATGAAACTCTCTCACTCACTCACTCTGTCCTCCACCTGCTTTCCTTTATTTCCCCTGTGACTTATGATGCACCTTCTTCTTCATTGTTCATCATTCTGTCTCTCTTTCTCTTTTTCTTTTTTTACTTGAATATCATCGACGCCTGTCCCCTCCGCAGCAGTGAGCGCCCTGTCGCTGTCGCTGCGCCGTCAGAAGAGGGACTCCCTGTCGCCACTGGAGGAGGACGACGTGCGCGAGAACATCATAACCTACGACGACGAGGGCGGCGGGGAGGCCGACACGGCCGCCTTTGATATCGCCGCGCTCCAGAGCGCGCCGCACAGCTCCCGCTCTCGAGGCTATCGCACGCTAGACAGCAGGAATGTGTAAGTAGGCTGAGGGTTGTTTACACAACGCTCATACAAGTTCGGTTTCATCAAAACCTCAAAGCTGGTCTCACATTACACGCCAAAGGGAGCACAAGAGGTAAACATCACTTCCTCAGCACCCCTCCATCCCTCCATCTGTAGAAAAGGCTTCCATCGCACTCAGGACTCAACCGATCCACTTAAGTAACCGGTTGGGCGGCAGCTCCCGGGTCATAATCAATCTCCTATCAAAATGCCGAAACAGAAGGCTATCAAGCGCGGCGGTCCCGGGAGACCACTTTGTTCTGTCCATTTTTGTTAAAGCTCGTTTGTGTCCCGCTACATCAGAGGGCTGTTTGCACCCACTTTGATGCTTCTGTGAAACGCTGTTATTGCCTTTGGACTAATAATTAGTTCCCGAATTCATGCGGGCCATATGGAGAGGCCATAAACAAGTACAAAGAGTGCCTGCAGTTTATCGAAAATTGCTTTTTTTTTTCACTTTATAAGACATGGACACAACAACATTTTAAAAAAAAAATCTAATGCAATACAGTGCAACATCACTGCAACAATTCCTTTTTAGGTTTTATTGTTGTTGATGCAGTGTGTCTGAGAAGTTATTCAATTACACTTTGTGAAGCCGCGTTTTGCATTTTTACCCAAATTATGATTGATTTTTTTGCAAAGCAGTTAATTTATTGCCTTATATTAGCATTAGCATATTTGAACAAACGTTTGCTGTTAGTTCAAGCTCATTGGTATTTTCAGTAATGTGCTCTCATAGTGGCTGATCTTGTACAAGATCATATTATATCAGATTGGTAGTTTACAAGCAGGACAGTCATAAGATCAAAATAACCCTGTTTAGTTTAAATCAGATAGCACATTGCTAAAAAAAACATAAAAAAATGACATAGGACTGTTTGAAATAGCTGGAAAACATATAAGCATTATCAGTCAAAATTGATAATTATTGCTTTGCTTTTTGTTTTTAATATCTGAAAACAAAAAGGCAAACTGGTAAAGACAAACTGTGATAACTGGGGATAAAACTTCTCCAGTTTTCTCTGCATGCTATTGTTTTTTATTTTTAAGTTATGAGGCACTGAGCCAAAACTTGAAACTGTTGTTGCGCAATACACTCAACAGGTTGCTGCTAGGTAACCTGTGAGTGAGCTAGTTCCTTAGCTAGTGATGAGAGGTTGATTGGCTAAAGCCTTTCCTCTGCCTACATCTCCCAGAATGCCATGTGGTTCTGGATCAGATTTCTGTGAAATTGTTGGATATTCTATCAGATGTATTATCTGTTGATATTGATCACGCTGCTAGCACAATATACTGTATATTGTTATGGATTTATTGCCCAACTGTAAAAGGATCTAGTTTTGAACATTTTGTTTGTTTTCCAGGCGTTACACCCAGCAAGGTCAAGACAAAGGTCGCAACTACGCCTGGCCCCAGAATCCAGGTGTGGACCACGGCTACTCGGCACCAGGAGGGCCCCTTTACGGTCGCCTCTGCTACAGCAGCCACACCCTCCCGGTTCTCCGCCGTGCACCAGGTGGAACGTTCGATCCGGGCCTGGCGGAGCTGGCGTACCGCATTCCCGGAGCCCAGCCGGACCACTCCCTGGTCATCCAGAACCAAGGCGCCATGGTCGGGCCGATGGAGTCGGGGGCGGTGTACGTAGCGCCCACAGATCTCAGCACAGGGAGCCGAACGGGGAGTCGCACCGGCAGCCGTGATGGGACGGCGCCGCAGAGCGGAGTAAGCACGTCGGATGGAGGGACTCCGAGGACTAGTGACAGTCAGGAGAGAGGAGGCGGGACGGGACCGGGAAGCAGCTGCATGGACGGAAGTAATGAGGACAAAAGTAATCACAATCAGGATCTGGACTGGGTAAGGAGTATACAGAAAGGATCGCTTGGAAAATATGCATTACCTGGCAGAAGTATCAACAACTTAAGATGGAGCTAAATATTGCACATTTCTGAAAGAGAAACCTAAAAAAGACTGTAGGTTCATTTTATCGTAGGACACCAACCCAAAACATCGTCAACACACGAATGTCTTCAAAGGACAGATAGTGGCAGAAAGGATTGATAAACCCATCTATTAACAAACTGTTTAATTTTATAGTTTTCTCTGCGTTTGATTAGCACTTCTTAAACATTTTTTAACATCTTTTCCCACTGATGTAATTTGGTCTTATACAAACAAAAACTGACTTGAATTGACTAAGTAACTATGGCCTCAGGCTTAACCCATGTGCTCAAAGCATATTCATGTGTTGCAAATACTCAGTTAATTCCTTGCTGGATTTGGGTCTGGACTATAAGTATCGACTCTTTTTCATTCCACTTCTCACATTAAAGTTTGTGTCTATGTAGCTAAAAGTAGAATGAAGTCAGTACTTTTGCGAGGCACTGTTGAGAGTGATTTGGAAGTTAATTCAATTAATATTGGAGTATAAATCAACTTTTTGATGAGTTGAAAGGAAGTGCCCTGTTTACAAACTGTATTTTGGTTCTGATTTGCAGGATGTACTGAAACGGTCCGTCTAATTATCCTCACATGTTCATTGTGCAAATCATGCCTGTATGAGCATTTGGTGTGAAAACCGGCATTCTGCTCTGCAAAAGCAGTGAAATATGTGAACAGATGGAGAGCTAGATTTCATGAGAAGGAATAAAAAAAATAAAGGTAGATGTTGCGCTAAATCATAAAATAAATTTAAATAATTTCCTTAGCTAATGATAGATGGCTGCTTTGGAATTGGAATTAAAGTCGAATGAGTGACTTAATTATTCTATTGTATGAGCAAATAATATGTTAGAAAGTAATTAAGCAAATATAAAGGAATTGTTAAGTTTCCATTTAACTTAATACGTTAGATAATTGCGGTCCTCCCACATTAAAGCGTTTTAGTGTCTGTAAATCAGCAGAACTGAGCAGGACAATGGTGGGAGAAGTTGATGGTGCAGATATTTCAGCACATTTATACGCCATTGTACATTTTTGTGTCTTCTTTTATTTATTAAGTCATAGCGAGGCTCTCCGCTGCTTTATTTCATTTTCAAATATTGTATCTCTCTTTCACTTCCCGATTCATCACCCTTTCACTGTTGGCACATTCTGCATTTCAATTAATGTCTATGACTTCGTGCAGCTCCTCTTCTACTCCCTTCGCTTGAGTTCAGTCTCTCTCTATCATGTCAGGCCTTTTCTATCGTCGTTTTCTCAAGCTTTTTCCACAGGGTCCCTATGCAGCGAGCAAAATTCTGGAAGAGGATGGGAATTGATTGATGTTTTCTTTTTTTTCCCCCCCCAACTCTGGATAAATAGATGAATATTAAAATATGTGTTTCCATATTTTAAGATTTTTGTTATTCCCTGTTTTATTATCTGAAAGCCGCTTGCATTAATTCATCAGTCAATTTTTATTTCTCCTTCATCTTTTGGATGCTTCCCTCCTTCCCTCTTTTCTTTTATGCTTCCATTAATCTCTTGCTCTTCCATCTCTTCCTCCCTTCCATTTCTTATTTTCTTGTTCCTTTCTTTCTATTTAGAAATAGTTTTAGAAATATATATATATAGTGTCAGCTGTATTTAAATACTGCCTGAATAAACAGAAAATGGCCATTTCTTCACATTATTAAACTTTGTAGCACATCAGTAATTTGTGGTTGAAAAGTATTTCAAAACAAAACCGCATGAAGTGCATTTTGCATCCCACATCGCGCTCTTCTTAGAGCGTTTCTTCTGGAATCTCCCCGCCATCTTTAGTCCTGACTCTATTTTAAGAATGACAAGCGGCGCCCTCTTCTGAATGAAGCAGACGTTATTGGTTCATTGATTCAAACGAATTTGAATCTAATAATCCACTCAAAAAGTAGGTTGATTAATTGTTTGTATCCCTAATAGCTACCAAACATTTTTTGGTGCAGATATTTCAGCACATTTATACCCCATTGTACAATTTTGTGTCTTCTTTTATTTATTAAGTCATACTGAGGCTCTCCGCTGCTTTATTTCATTTTCAAATATTCTGTCTCTCTTTCGCTTCCCGATTCATGTTTTCTGTTTAAACTTTAAAAATGAAAGTATGCTAAAGGGGACTGAGGATTGTTTTAAGTCTGGAAAAGTTTAGACTTTTATTAAAAACTGTAGGAACCATCATCTGAGCTTTGTGTCACCACTCTCTGCCATATTTACTGTCTCTTCTGTTAAATCTTTCTTCCTATATTGGCTAACAAAACTGATTTTATTTTCAAAACTGAACATAATCATGCTCACCTATGTTTCCCCCAGGTGCAGTCAGAGACGATGCCCAGGGACCACAGCCTTGTTATGACCCGCTCTGGCTCTTTGATGGGTCAGGGTCACGCCGTCGGAGGCTGGGTTTGCGACTCGGCGACCCTCCCAATGGCCGGGCGCAGGGCCTCCCGCTCTGGCCCGTCCCCGAAGCGCACCGGCCCCGGCCTGCCCGAACACGACCCCAACGGGGAAGGAGGAGGAACCGAAGGGGGAGGAGGGGAGCGGGGACGAGGAGTCGGGAACGGGAAAGCTTCCAGAGACGGACAATCAGTCGGCGGACGCAACTACGCCACTCTCCTCCAGGGGGAGGTGCCTGGAAAGAGGGACTACACCAGCAGCCTGGGGAGAGGGGGACTGGAAATGGGAAGCAACTTTGTGGTGGCGAGACCGGACAGGGAGAACGGAGGAATCCCGCTGACCGGAACGCCATCTGTCTTCTCGGAGGCAGCTGGATTTATCGGGGACTGGCGAGAGCAGATGGGTTTAGGGGGGTACGTTTTGGGCAGGAGGGACATGAGCCCCCAGCTTTTACCCTTCCCGGGGCAGCCGAGGGGAACGCTAGGCGGAATGATGGGCTATGGGCCTGGCTGGGTTCCTGGGATGGAGGCAACGAGAGGGGCGCAGGGGCCCGGCGGTCCTTCCTTGGCACTCAGGGTGGGTGAGTTCCTACGCCTGCGTCTCGCCCAGGTCACTTTTGACCCTTCTCAGCCGCCGTACGACTCTGTGCAGGTGTACGGCCTGGAGGGGACAGGATCCAGAGCCGGGTCCCTCAGCTCACTGGAGAGCGACGGCGAGAAGGAGGATTGGGGCGTGGGGCTCGAAGACTGGGGCCCTCAGTTCCAGAAACTAGCCCAGCTCTTTAAAAACAGAGAGAAAGCTAGAGAAGATCAAGAAAAAGTTGAAGAAGTTGCCAAAAAGGAAAGAGAGCAGAAGGAAGAGTCTGACAAAACAGAGAAAAGGGAGGTGGAGGAAGCAAGAGATGAAGGGAAAGACTGAGGAGAGCAAAAAAACAAAAAACGGGAAATCAGTGGGGGCAAAGGAGGCAGTAAGGAAGGGTAGGTGATGAAAAGGCAACTAGAGGTAGAATAATGTGAAGAGAAGTTAAAGGAGAGAAAGATGAAGAGGCAAAGTAATAAAAAGAGACAGAGAAAAATGAGCCAAGGGAGGATGGAGAATGTGAGGGCAGGAGAGGGAGTGATTGATGTAATTTAAAGCAATAAGTGTTGAAACGCTGATATGGTTGAGCACAGATACTGAGACAATGCGGAGGCTGCCTGGGCTCGGGGCAGCAACAATTTGTTAAACGCTCTGGACAAAGAAAAACAACCCAAACATCCCAGACTCGATTTAATTCAGCTCGCACGTATGGAATGAGAATTAGCAGGAAAACAAGGAGAAAGAAAGATGCTACTTGTTGTATACATGTGGGGGTGTGTGTGTGTGTGTTTGCGTGAGAGAGAAAGTCTGGCTATGTAAGAACAAGTGCATTATTCAGACACACCAGTCTTTGTGAGCTTAAGTGTGAAGAATTAAATAAAGATAAAAAAGAGAGAGAGATGAGGAGTAGAAATCAAAATACCCAGGGACAATTTAAAGAGAAGAATAAGAAGTAGTGCTGCACAGGCGACGGTGTTGGTATTTGGAATGATGCGCAAACGGAGTCGGGAAGTGGAAAAACACACAAAATGGCCGGAAGGGTTTCTGGGATGAAGAGGGACCGGGATGGCGGGAATGTATAGCGTCAGAAATGATCTCATAAGAGAAGCGATTGTACAGCGAACTATTACTTTTTATTCCTTCTGCTGCGGCAGAAAAGTGAATAATTCAGCTTGCTTCTCCAATCCAAATGAAAATGATGAATCATTTAAGTCCCGCCAAAAGATTCCAAACCTCCTTTGAGCCCCACGAGTAAAACAGACATTGTGAAAAATTTAAACCATTTAGGGATGTTGTCCCCCACTCTCCCAACACCACCACCCCGTCTTACGCCCCCAGCCTTTTGTAGTCGAGTGTTGATATGTTTACAGAGATTTTACACGCTGACACGTCCCAACAGAAAGGACTGAGTAAAGTAAAGCATTGATTGTACTAAAGCAAGTTGATCCACAGTACCTTCAAAAGTATTTTTTTCCTCTCTTGAATTTTTTACATTTTGTCACACTCTAACCTTCTAACCTAAGAAAACTTCAACATACGGCAACACAAAGTAGTGCATACCGATGAAGTGGATGGATTTCAAATGTTTTCCATGCTCCCATTAACTCTGACCACCTCGCAAGTTTGCTGGAAGAAGAATCTCCACAGCATGATGCAGCCACTACCATGTTAAACAGTAGGAATGGTGCAAATTCTGTGGTGGTTTTCTGCCCATAAGCTATTGTCCTTGCTAATGCTAACTGTCATTTGTGCCCATAGTAAGTTTTCTATCGGCCACTGTCCAGTAAAGTAAATTGAAATTGAGTTCCCCCACTCACCTCCCTGTATTACATATGGCGTAAACACTAACATTTGTCTAATATTGCTATGGCTACAGACATTGACGTTGGTGTTTGAGATGGAGCTTCACATTTTCCCAAACTAAAGTACACATTCTCAGCTTTGTAAAAATTTGATTGCCTATTGTCCCAAATGTACAAATAGTTTGATTTGGCACACCTGAACTGTTCTGCACTAAATACCACATGCTTAAACAGTGTGTGTTTGCTTACTTGTGTGTGTTGGTTGATGGGGAGAATGTCAAAGAAGGCCTACTGATATTAAATTTGACGTCAGGGGGATGTTGACTATATGAGACTTATGAAGTCAATCCACTTGATTTTATTGAGGGATGTCCAATTAAAGGGGTTGAATAAACTGAAGCCAAATTGTTCTGATTTTCAATTGTAAAAAAAAAAAAAAGAGAGACATATCCCATTGTTTCAGCTTTACAACTATGCACTACTTTGTGTCAGTTTTTCTTTTGAATTTGCCAATTCGTTCATACAAAACAAACGTTGCAGACTAGCGAACAGAAGTATTGACCTACAAAATAATTAGATGTGAGAACAAAAAATGAAAAGAACAAAAAAAGGGTACAAATTCAAATGGATACATTCAGGACAAAGACAAAGCACAGAACATAACCAAGCGGTGTCACAACAGTCATTTAAGTCCCACTAAAATAATTACCTAAGTCTATTTTTTATTTATTTTTTTTCAAAAGTGATTGTTGGAAAAGAAAAATCAACACATCTTTAATGCCAAAAGATGATCTAGGCAAAAAAAAGAAGAAGAAAAAGACGTGGGCCATTATTTTATCATTTACCATAAATTCATTGAGGTTTGTGGTTGCGAAGTGACAAAATGTGAAAAGGTTCAAGGGTTAGAAATACTTTTTCAAAGCACTGTACAAGTATTCAACTCACTTTTTAGAACGCTAGACATTCAGTTACAGAACAGTTTTACCTGTGAAGTCTGCTGTTTTCTTTTTCCTCTCTATTTTCTGTGTACCTTTAAAGACGCCCTACGTAGTCTCACTGGACGACTAAGTATGCATGATTTCTGACAACAAGTGGGGGAGGGGTAATCAGTGCCGATCACTTCCTTCTCTGAACACTTGTACTGCCTAAATGAAAAACTTTCCACAAATGTTTTAATTAAACAGTAGGGGTGCATCAGCACAGAGACTCCCGCCGTAGGCCGTCGTGTTGTCATCAAAGGTCATAATGCAAATGAGTTTGAGTTTTCAGCTGGAATGCACTTTTCTACTGTACAATGTTCGGTAACAGATCATGAACAAAGTCAAAGATAACACTTGTTTTATAAGATGTCGATTAAAAATATATACGTTGTTTGACTGTATGTAAAATCATTTTAAATGTAAATACCACTGAATAATACTGCTGAAAGAGACTATATGAGATTTAAAAACAACAACAAAAAAAGAATTTAGGTGTTCAAATGGAGCACTGTTGGGACTATATGTATGTATTGTAGATTAGAAATCAATCAACTGAGCTGGAATAAAAGCAGCACCCTGTATTTAACATTTGTAAATGGGTTCGTCATGTGGTAGCTCTTCTCTCGACAGTGGACAAGCCAACCGTTCAATTATACATGTGGCCTCTGGCAGACGCTTGTTGTGCAAAACAGTGGTGTAGTTACAGAGAAACCTGTTGGCAAGCCTGTCCAGGTGAACAACTCATTTGAAAGAAACTGTGTGTGTGTGTGTTCATACACACACACACACACACACGAAAATCTGTATTTCATTTCTATTATGCACTAAAATGGAATATGTCAGTACTTGGTTCTGCCTGAGAGAGATGGAGGTTTTATAGATACTTACCTCTCTTTGGGAATTTAATAAACTGTGAATTAAGGGAAAGTGGCTTTTTTTCATCTTTTATGCATTTCTGCCTCTGCAATTTAAGTACCAAATTAATTTTGCATTTCAATTTACCTAAGGAAATTCTCAAGTTCTCCTAAGAGTAGCTAAACACTCGCATAGGTGTCTTATCTTAGAGAGCAACTCTTAAGTTACGGTCAGGTAATAAAAGCCTCTATCTTTTTAAGTAATGTTCACATGTCAGTGTGTAATTTGTGTTTTGTTGATCTCTGGGAATAAAATAGATTTAATTACAAGTCAACACCAAAAATGAGCCAATTAATGTTTATAAAATCCCTAATGGCTAATGTTACATTGTTACATCTGTTTGAAAATTGTCTCCCATGTTCATCCTGTTTTAAGTTAGTCTAAAACATCTCAATGAAATACTTTTTTTCCTCCATGACTTTCTATTTTTGCTAATTCTCAGTCAGTTTTTGGTGGATTTTATGAGAGATTTGGGGTTATTGCGGCAGGATCTATTTCTGACTCAGTTTTTTTTGTTGTTGTTTTTGTTTTATGCACATCTTTCTCACAAGCTAGCCAAGCTAATAACTGAAGTTTACTTCAGAGGCATCACACTGACTTCCACTTCCATTTGGTTCGGGTACATTTCAACAAAAGGGCAAACTTGAGAAGCTGCAACGAGGATATCTGATTCAACTCATGAAACGAGATGACACATGATATTGACTTCACAAGAATGAGATGGGATGTTTACAATATTCTCGGGGAGAAAAGAAAGCGTTCCTACTTGTCACAAATAGTGTGAAACTTTCACAAACTGTTTAAAATGACATATAATCTGTCCAGTAATATCAAGATTTCACTAGTTGGAAATGTTTGGAGCAGTGATATAGTACAAAGAGCTAACAGGAAGTGTATCTTGGAGCGAAGCGTTCGCTGCATGTTCTCCAAGAGCTTAGAAACTCTTTGTTTCTGTCTTGGATGCTATTTTAAAAATAGAGTTTCTCAGTTTTTTAGTGGTGTCAGCTTAGTTCAAAAGGACAATTTGTTAATTTTGTCAACAAACATTCCAAAATCAACTACTACTTTTCTTATTTCATCAAAATCAGAGGTTTAATGTTTGATACTGAACATTAAGCTTCCAGAACTCCAGCTTCAAAACTTTAGTTGTTTCGTCATGTGAAGTTGCGTGCTATCAACCACAGAGCCTTTGCGACAAAAATATTCAGACTTTTTAATACTGAAAAGTATCAAACCGTCGGATGTTTTACCCTTGGCGGTAACGTGATAAAATGATCCATTAAACATTTTGTGATTTTTAGTGAAGCTTTGATTATGTCCTGGGTGAAATATTCACTTTAAAATCTGAAATGTCTAATAACTCTATTTACTGAGTTCACAGTACATTGTGAGCACCTGTGTGATGTTTTGCAGTTACATCACTTGATGTTCATCACTTCAGCTTTTGTGAAATGTTCAAACTTTTTGTCTCACTCAGCTATTAAAAAAAAACAAAAAAAAAAAACTATGTCATCCATTCCTGGGCAGTCACCGCAAAAGCAATTAGCATGCCATCCCAACAAGTGACCTTTCTCTCCTCTCTAATTATACAGTTTATTCCACCGCCTTGATTGGCTGCAGGTGTCTCATCTGCAGTTGATTCAGCGCTCCGTTCGACTGATTGGTCAAAATCAAAAGCGATGATTCTCTTGATTTGTCTTATTTCTGAGTTTTGGATTGCTGCGCCGACTAAACCACTTGACAGACCTGATTATCGCTCCCTCTGAGCCTCCCAAATTGGTTCAATCAAAGCCTGATTAGTGGAGTCGTTTGTTATAAAAGCTTGCGGAATCCGCAGTCCTCCACGGCTCGCTTTTGAAACTCTTTCAGCTTCCATAAATACTCAGACAAAAATGAAGACTGCCTTGGGCCACTCGTCAAGTCCTCACACGACTACAAGTCATGAGAGCAGATGATTGTTGCTTAGTTGTTGCCTTTGAAGTGTCACAAATTTCAATGTATTCAATTGTGACTTTACATGAACAGACCAGAACAGAAGTGCTCAGCTGAGAGGCGGAAAAACAAGATTACAGGGTTTTTGTCTCAATCAGCTTTACTCATGTAAATACTGAAAGTCTTGCCGATGCTTCTTTGCAAAACGACTCAGGCTCAGTCCAATGCGATTGGGATGTGATCTTAATTTTCAGGTTTTTAATTGGGTTTAGATCTGGACTTTGTCTTTCCCATTCACGACACAAATCGATAGGCCTTTATCTAAATCAATTCATTTGACCTTTGGCTTTATGATTGATTTTGTTTTGACCTGCTGGGATGTAAAGTCTTTCGTACCTTCTAAATGGTTTTGTTTGAGGATTCTCCTGAAACGACTTGCCTCCCGTCTTTCGATCACTGCTAACCAGGCTACCTCCTGAAGAAAAGCTTCATCGGACAGGAGGACCCCCATCCCTGTCTGCTCCATACATTACTTGTCACAAACTCTGAATTAGTCCAACAAAGACTCTTCCTTCCAGTCCTCTGTGACGACCTGACTTGTGGAGTGCACTAAAGCGAGACGTTCGGTTCTAGCTTCTTCCAGCTGTGGATGTCTGTAACTACTCCAGGATTAACATGGCCTCTACTTTCCAGCATGGTGAGCAAGTCTTAGTAGCTTTTCAGTTGTTTCATACTTTTTCTACCTTTTGGGCTGAAGGTTTGAACAGTTTTCTGTTGAAGGATTGTTTTTACAGCCTACTCTTGCTATAAATCCAACCTGAGCTTTATTCTTGATCTGTCTGCCTTTACAGAACAGCTACATCAAAGTGTAAAGAGGGGATGGATACCAACACAAAGAGCCTTTTTCAGATTTATATTTGTTAAACCGTATAAAACTTAAAGTGGATGCTCCAAGTATCATCTTCTTTATAGTCTGCTGTATGTTGGTCAATCAGCAAATATGTTAAAGTTTCTGGTGTAATATGACAGAATGCAGAATAGTTCAAAGACAATGAAAAGGAAAAATAGGGAAGAAGAAAAAAGGAAAGGTGAACGTAAAGGAATATGACAGTGTTTAGCACGGCGCTGACTGTGGTCTCAGAGAGCCACGTGGGCCTGACCTAAAGATCTCTCTTTAATGAAACAAGTTGGTCCCGTCAGTTCCTGAGGGACCTGCCGACTTCACTGCAAAGGCATGATGTTGTCGATACAGTTCCACAAACCTATCCTGAGAGTGTATCTGTGATCCTTGTCGTACCATTTGTAGTTATAAATTCAGAACAAAAACTGAACCTTTTCAAGGAATGCAAGTGCATCCCGCACGGTGCCTACTCCGCCAGTCTCCCAAAATGTACAGATAATCGGCCCCTTCTGTTGCGTGTCGACGGCTGAGAGGAAGCTGGAGAGAAATGGCCCGTGTCAACCCGCGGTGCATACAAATGCGAGAGCACCTTGTTGAGCATGTGTCTCCTCGCGAGACGGTGGGTGTGCCTCGTCAAATTGGTCTTTTGAAACTCCGGAATCAAAGGCTAAGGGATTCGTGCGTGCGTGCGTGTGTGTGCGCCGGCGGGCAGGATGAAGGAACACCTTGTCTGGTCTGATTTCCTCTGACAGGAAGATTCGAGGTCAGTAATAGAGGACAGAGAGTTCTGCAGAGTAATCACGCTTTCAGACAAAGGGGGAACATTCTTCGTTTGCGCACTGGCAACATGGAAGACAAAGAATGGTGGCGGGGGAGGAGGAGGGAATTAAAAAAAATAAAAAATGCATTTCAAACTCCAAAGCAGAAGCAAATAGAGCAAACCCGACAGCTGCTGGCGAAATATATGAGGCCCCTTCAACAACCTTTGCGGCTCGCCTGATTTCTGCAGCGTTTGTCCTGCCGGATGATGGATTGGGGAGATGTGCACCATTGCTGTGTGACAGAGTAGCTAGTTAAAAAGATTTATTACAATAATCAAATATGAAGGAGGGGATTATTACTACATGATGGTTTGGAGAATGATCGTGTTAGCTGGGTCTTCGCTTGATTACAATGATAATACCCGCCTCAAGTCAGGAAAAAGAAAGAAGCAAAGAGAGAGACAGAGAAAGGAGGGATTGAGGAGCATATTAGCAGTTAATATGCAAGTCTGTTGCATTACAGAAAATCATATTTGTGAAGGGTGAGAGTTGATTCTGCAGGCTGCGATAGAAAGAGCCTTTGCCACCTCTGTCAGAGGCAATGCCTTCCCATAATTATGAGGTGCTGGAGGCTGACTTGCCCCCCTCATTGCGAGCAGCACCCTTTATCTAAGGCGGATGGGAAATCAGTTGGAGGCCAAATAGGGCATTAACTTGCATTAACCACCACCAAACCTGATAAAACACATCAACATGTAACCAGCAGAGCCGCCTTATCAATTTCCAGCTCCCGCGCCAGGCTTCTTCCAAGTGTCAGCACTGCAATGCAGTAGGCTAGGTGAGGCGCACTGTCACGGCTCTGTCAATAATTACAGCATGCATAATTGATCATAGTTTTAATGGCGTAGCTGGAGATGAAATGGGTTCTTATAGCGCTACACACCTGGGAGTGCACAACTACAAACAGAGCTGGAGAGCTGCACACAGTCAATGTTGCAGGGTTGCATCACAGGACACAAGAGCTGGTGTATGGGTGCATATTAGTGTGTGTATGTTTTTTTTTGTTTTTTTTCGGGGAGTGGGTGTTTAAGTCCATTGAAATTCCTCATTCTGTTTGAACCTTTCTGACATACTCTATCCCTCTGGCTACTCAGCACAGCGTGAGTTCTCGTGTGCTTTGCTCAGCACCACACTCACGATCGTGCATCTCTGAATTTCAAGTATGTGCGTCTTCCAAGCAAACCTAACGTGTGAAGAACTGCAGTCGATCTCAGCAGACCTGCATTTCAAGCTTAGCATAACTTTTCAGACGTGACAGCCTCTATCTCTGTGAGATTTATAACAGTTTCCAGGCAAACTCCTGCCTCCATCTGCGCCTGCAGTAGTTTCGACAAAAGCCTCTTTCACTTCTACTTCTCGCCTATACGGTCTTCCTCTGTCTTTTTTTATTTTTTATTTTCACGCTCTCTCACTCATGCGTTTTTTTTTTTTGCTGCAGATGCTCTCGCAGTTCAACGGTTTCTTTGAAGTGGAAAATTAAATCTTCATTAACAATCTTAATTAGAGTTCGATCTCCCCCACAACGAGTTGACAGGGAATCCATAGTGTAACGGGGGGAGACCGGGAGCAGGGGGCTCGGTTTTCGCTCAGGTGGGGAAGGTGGAGGATCAGCCGGGGTAATTAGTGGAGAGGAACTTGGGGCTAAATTATATGGGAGGTATTTACATTTTAGGGACAAAAGGGGTTAATTGGAATCACCTCCAAATTGCGTCCCTAGTAACTACTGCCGACAAAGGGGCAGTAGTCACTAGGGACGAGATGCTCATCGTGTAACCTATGACAACAGAGACTTTTCCACTGGTTGATGAGAAGGGCACAAAATGAGGGGTCAAAAAGTATGCCCACTAATCTTCTTTCCTATCTTTCAGAGCATTCCTGTGTCATTTTTAATCAGAAACTTCTTTGTCTGCTATGAAGGTCTTTAAATCATAGCCGATTCCTATTCCTTTCCTCCTAGCATAACTGTTCAAACTGAGTGAGATTGCATATTGGTAAACAATATTTTTTGAGTCTATTGTGAGGTAGTGTAGTTGGAGCAGCGAAGGAGGTGACAAGTAATCAGTGTTGGCAGACAATACAAGGTTCATAGTGGTTTTGATTTTTTTGACATCTTGGTTCTCTGGCTTTAGTCCCCAGTTGCCAAAATCGCACCAGTTTTATACACAATTAGAAACCAGCATTTTATATATCTGTTGTTGATAAATAGGTCAAACCAAACAACAAAATCTAAACAGTGAAGCAGGAATAAGATTATTTATCTAATCTACAAACTCATATGCTCAAACTATATGGTCTCAGAACTAAAACAATTAAGATACAGATCAACTCAAAAGGTCACTTTAAAGATAAAAAGTGACCAAAATCCTCCATTTGGTGGAGCCCAGTGATGCAATCAGTGACGTCATACGCCGATTCAAACGGGAAGTTCTGGGTCGGCTCCTGCTCTGGCTGTAGGATCTGAAGGAACAAACAACGGTGAGTACAAAAAGTAACAGAAGTAATTTACCTTGAAACAAAAGGAACATTTAAATTGATGACATGGTTCAGTAGTGTTAGCTTAAAAAAACAAACATGGATGTAAACTGCAACATAATACTACCACAAACAAACCAGGGATAGTTAGCGAAGCAACAGCAATGTTTAAACTACAGCATTAATGTCAACTATAGAAAGATAAAATAAACTAGAAATGTGTTTAAGGGACAAGTGGTAATAAACAAATTCAATCTTAGTCACTTTGTCACACTTGCCTCAGTGACTCAGTCTGATTTAGGTCTGGATTTCCAAACAAGCAGGTTTCAGGTCTTAGGTCAGCCGGAACAAGAATCAACAGCTCTGGGTCAGGACTTTGGAGCATCCACTTGGTAGTCAGTCTGGTGTACTGAACTGAGTCACTGAAATTATGTTGCCAAGTTCTATTTTTTTTTTTTTATCAGTATAGTTGTTATACTTCTTCCAGTTGAGCTAATTTGTCTGTGAATGTAACACACCCAGTTGGGGCTCACAGACGGCGGTATTTACAAAAGTTGGGAATTGCTAGCTTAGCACTCGACCCATACCTCCTCTGTCCTGATGGGTTGATCAAATTGCAGACTTTGACTGAATTCACAACGTGTGATTTATATTGGTCTCATAAATTGTGTTTCTCCTGACACCAGAGCAGACTTAAAATTGTACAAGTCTAGATACTCATCAGTTTTTTTTTATACTGCATATCACCTTGTTACAGGCCCAGCCTTTCCCTAGGGGGGGCGGTAGAGAGCAATGGGAAGGGGTGGGGAGAAGAAGAAGAGCGGAGTGTGTTAGCTATAGAGACTCAAACTGTGGAGTGCGTTGTTGTTGTTCACCTTGCCAAGAAGAGGAATAAAGTTCTACAAGTTTTCATCTGCCTCCTCCTTGTTTTGCAGAACCTATGAGCTTGTTACCAGCAAACGAGCCGAAATAAACACCAGCCTGTTCTGGACTTACTTAGGCAACAACCTACATGCTAACCTAGCATGTAACCTAATGGTTACTAATGGTAATGGTTACCATTAGTAACCATGTTTCTGACCACATACATTTGTCATGATGTAATATTTCTTTGCTTCTTACTAATCATACTTATGTGGTACGAGGTAATCTTCTTACCTCGTAAAAAGCATTTGCTTCAAAATCGCGACGACTCTCAATCCTTTTAATTGACGTTTTCTCCATCCGTCGTCACCATATCGGTCCTCAT
This sequence comes from Brachyrhaphis roseni, assembly GCA_903066815.1. Taxonomy (NCBI): domain Eukaryota; kingdom Metazoa; phylum Chordata; class Actinopteri; order Cyprinodontiformes; family Poeciliidae; genus Brachyrhaphis; species Brachyrhaphis roseni. Next base: position 79,944 of record CAEFZY010048829.1, read on the forward strand.
TAAAAGGTCTGGAACATGGGTGCCCAAAGTGGGTCCTGGAGGGCCGGCATCCTGCATATTTTAGTTCTCTCCCTGGTTTAACGCACCAGGACCAAATGATGGCTCGTTAGAAGGCCTAAGAAGAACACCGACTTGCTGAAAAGGTTGTTTCTACCACCAGAAAGTGAACTAAAACATGCAGGATGCCGGCCCTCCAGGACCCACTTTGGACACCCCTGAAATGACAAGTTTGCATCCTTGTCTTCTTCAACAGCCAACTGCTCAGCACCCGATAGCTATTTTTGAAGTGAAATCATCTAAGTAAAAGCGATATTGAGTTACAGTTTGTTTTTTGACAAACTTTACCGGAACACGTAGGATGTGTTTGGATGTCCGTCACGGCAAAGGGTCAGTAGTGGCCTGGCTTGACAACCACACTTGACTCGAGGTGTCTTGGCGGCGCCATCTTTTTCTCCAATCGACATCCGAGAATACCAGCAGTCTCCAGGCAGCAGTCTTTTGCAAACATAGCCTTATTAAAACAACAAATTAAATGGTAAGAACAGTTCAGCAATTTTGAAACCGTAAGTGTTTGAAACCTTAACTGGACCGTGTGTGAAAGTCACGTTGATTTACAGCACGCAGCTCGTGTTGCTGACAAACTGTGCTCTGCTGGGAGCCGTTGCGGTTAAAAGCGTGACATTACTGGTCAGAAATCTTCATTAGGATTGCCTCTTGTCATGCTTTCTGCTTTGGTACTACTCGAGGCGACATAATCCCTTATCATGTCTCCGTAGAGCTTCTTCCTAATACCAGCCACTAATCATTCAAAGACACTGTTAAGCACTTAGCCCGACGCTCGCTCTCTTATCCACATTCACATGCTACAGTACTCGGTTTCTGTGCGGAGGGATCGGCTTGAAAACGAAACAATTATGTTGCTGCTCAATTAGAAAGTGCATAACGTTGTTAAAAATAAAAGCTGGAGCCTTGCTTCCTTTCAAGCTCATTCAGTGAATGATATCCATAGTTTACGGCTTCAATGGTAGTCAGCTATACTATCAAAGAGCATCATAATCCTTCCTGCAGTCCCTTTTAGTGGCTGCAATAAGCTGAAAAGGAGACTTCTTCTTTTTTCCCTGCCTGAAAGAAACCAGGCAATTTGACCAGGTCCGGGATTCGGCCTTGGGGACAGGAAGACCCTCAAACGCAGCCCAACATCCGAGCAGTCGCCAGGCGGTAGATGTCCTTGGAATATTTCCTCAGCAGTTCAGGTGCATCCTTTTTTTTCTTTTCTTTTTTCCCCCCTGATCCAAATAGCAGCAAAATATTTCCGAAACTGCGAGGCCCAGCAGATAGCGTCTGGACCTGGGTTTTGTTTATCAGCTCGGAGCGGTTTCCAGGGAGCTGGGCTGGTTCACAGCTCCGAGCCGGGCGATCGTATCTGCACTAATGTCTCCGTGCGACTGCTGGAGACTCGGGAGACTCGAGTCGTCGGGAGGTGACAGACTCTATTTACACGGCTGATCATTAGAGACCAAAAAAAGAAAGAGGGAACATGATAACCAATTACTGACACGCAAATAGAGCTGAAGCGAGGGGGAGTCAAGTACGTTCATTAGTGTTTTGTGTCAGATTGGTTAATTGTTCAATGAAGTGCGCGGAATAATAACTCGGCGAGGTTGTAACGCCTTTGGTGAAATGTTGATAGGGATTCACTGTGATCAGAAAGGCCTGTTTTCTATCCTGTATACATTATGGAGCTCTGCTTGTGGCGGAGTTGCACCAGCATTTGCTGAACTGGCGAGCTTCCAAGCACCAACTCATTGTGATGAGTGGGCTACCATCAAATATTCTCTTTTGTAGTCGGGGAAATAATCCTCCCACCCCAAAAGAAAATATATCTTCCCATGAATCGTGCCCTGCAAATGTATTCATAGCCACATTGCATACACGCAGACAGTTTGACGTTGGCCAAAAAGTTAAATTTATGTCTAACTTGAGGATAACTGCGTATTCCGAATGGCTTGGTTCCTGCAGGAGAAAAGTCTCACTACAGCATGGTGGCGCCACTATCAGTTTCATGTTGAAATGGTGAGATAGAACTGGAATTAGTCATTTTCAGTAACTCAGAATATTATTAGAAAGTGCATTTTATTCAGTAACTCAGCTCTCACACAGTCTTGCAGCCTTATTTATTGTGTCTTTATTTCGAAGAAAATAATTATAAAAAAAACAAGTATATTTGTACATATTTGCATTCAAAACACATGCACAAAATACATTTTGCAACATGAAAATGTGACATTTTAGCCATTTCTTTTTATTATTAGGACTTTCCACTCAAAGGTAATGTCACATTTAAGAACTAAAGAGTACATCAGACCAATAAACCCCATTTTTAATACAAAAAATACCAGTTGAAATACCAGTTTAACACCAGCTCCAAGGTTATTTTTTAAAAACTACTTTAAATCTGACAAATGAACACTAATCTAGACCCACTGATATAATCTCTTTAGAAAATTGCTTTTTCTAATTGTTTTTTGGGTGTAAGATGTTTGAAATGTATCTTTATCTTATTAATTAACTGTCCCGAGTAACTTTGTGTTGGAGTTTCTCACAAAAAATCCCGATTGCTTTTGTCATTTTCTCTTAATGAATTTGCACTTTGATGTTTCAGTCGCGCAGGTCGGTGAAAAAGCCGCACACTTTGCATATTGCGCTTCAGGTTGTACTTCTTCCAGGACCCGTTATGTAGCTAAAGGCATTTTTCTTTAGGCCAAGTCATTAGTTTTCTGCCTCCAGTGAGGCCCTCCGTAGTCGACTACATTATGTAACGCTTTAAATAAATATTGTATTTTCAGTTGGGGATGCGAACGTTACTCCACTTATCCAATGCAATATGACCTAACCAAATCCGTCCGATTCAAGAGAATCTGAGCACTTGGTTTTGTTCCCGTTTGAAGATCAGCCTTTTCCTCAGCTCGTCTCCTCCAGCTGCTTTACACTTGTTCGAATCAATGGAATCCAGTTTGAATCAGTTTTACATATTGTGTTATCAGCCTTTTCGGCTCTAAGCTTTGTGATTGAGTTATTTACTCCTCTGTGATTGTTTTGCCTGCAGCATTTATCAGATGGAAATATTGAATGTGTTTGGGGATCGCTGATAGAATTTTAATTTACAGCCGCTCACTGCAACAAACACAGTGCTCATAAGAAGTTGTCTAGAAAAAAGTAAACAAAACAAAACGGCATGTTGTTTTGGTTAACACGAGTCTTAGAACAAATTCAATTATTCTTCTCTCATCAGTCACACTCATAATGCTTTACAATGATAGGGAGGGTATTTTCTCCTTTATTAAGAATGGATTGAAGAAAAACAATTTATGAAAGTATTCAGAGTCTTTGTAAGAAATCTTATCAAGATGCGATGTACAACTTAGCTGGAATCAATCCTAACTAAATTAATCAGATATAGATAACGACACGCAATGATAGTAAAATGAGAATCAGACGGCGCTTAAACTGTAATGCAGGACCAAAACAGGAGCAAAGTCTGTTGCAGCACTGAAAAACACAATCGCATTGTTATTTTTTTTAATCAAACAGGATTGCTGTGCTTCTTACCACTTACCAAAGAATCCTAACATGTTACTATAGTAGTTTAGTTAGAAACGTCCCTCATACACTGGTCCCATCACTGAGATTTAATGATATATGAAGATGTCTTTCTTTAAATAACATTCCAACATCAACTTTCTTTACATGACCTGCAGCTAAGTCAGGGTGCCGTGGATTTTTGGGGAATTTCTGGAGAAGTTCAGTTGCAAGAGCGTTTCACCTTTTGCTATTCATTCTGCACTTAGGCGTCACTGTTAAGGAATTTTTCCAAAGACGCCACAGTGATCCCCTAATAATGCTACTGAATCTCATGCTACACTATGCAGACCCTCAGTTTGCACAGTTGAAGATTCAGTAAGCCAACATGGCAGAGGAGTTGTATGTTTTATATTAATAGAGATTGTTCCCATATGTCTGGGGACATTCATACAGTTCTATGCATTAAACGTTTGTCCTGAGATGGCCAGGCGATGTGATGGAAAGTACAGATATAAATGCATAATAAAATATTTTTAGTTATGTCACATATTTCTTTAAAAAGAGAGAGAGAAAAAAAATACTCCCCCAAAAAAACCCAAAACTAAAAATGTGCACATCTTCAAACCGATACTTCAGTTGTATAATTTATTCATCAACATTTCACATCTTGCAATATCTTTTCAACTCTTACCATGAAAAAAAACAAACAGCTCTCCAATCTTATTGTGTAATGTTCACATTTTTATCAACCGTTATAAAACACTCTCTAGTAAAATCGAGAGAAAAGTGTCCTGAGAGCAGGATGCTGCCACCACCGTGTTTCCCTGTGGGCAGCTTGTTGTTTTTGGTGTTTTTGTCTTAAAGCTATGGGAACAGGGTGCCAAACCAAAACGTCAAGTTTGGATTGAACCAAAAACGTTTAGTTTGTTTCTGAGTTGAACTACACAGGATGAAACAAAGCCAATAATGGAACGGAGCGCTGTAGCCGAACAATACATTTTGACAGTAAAAACGGTGTTACATTACTGGTCGATGCGAGTTGACATTATGTTGGTCACATGATTACTATTCTCTTCCTGAATACAAACACATTCACCAACTGAGTGCAGCTTAAAGCAAATAACTGAATAAATTTCCCTTATATGTGAAACCTAACCTTTAGGTATCATGTAAATGATTCATGCAGAAAATAAATCTGAGCCACAAATAAGGAGAAAGACTGTTGCATAACAAGCATCTTTAATGAATGCAAATGATTTTGATGACCAAAATTCCACAAAAATATCTTTATTTCTAACGAATGCAGTCCTTTGCATGAGTCTTTATGTTATTGGCTGCTGCTGTGAATGAATGTTAATGTAACATTACGTTACTATTAAAAATGTTCTTGGCTTTAACCTTTGGAAAACATCAATACGCTATTGGCAAGATATCGCATTACAAAGTTTACTGCATTGGAAATGGTCAAAGTGATTACATTACCAACAGGTGTCAGATTATTGACCATTATGGCATTATTTGCTACATGGCACCATAAAAACCCAAATGCAATTACTGACTGAATTCTTTCCTGAAATTTTCCTGCTGGAGCATTAAAGAAAAAAAAAAAAGACAATAAATTTTAGATAAACGCCCAAAGTTTGGACCTTAAAATGTTGATTTGTGTACAGAAATCTGAAAATATTTGATTACTTTAGAGAAAATGTTCCAACTTAAACCAATAATGCAGAAGGTCTATATAACTCTGGAAGTAGAATCAATTCTTTTTTTCTTTTTATTTCTTTGTTATATGAAACTCTTTGATAATGTAGCCATGCTTTGAGTTGGGGAGAATTTCCCAAGACTCATTAGAAAAAATTAATTAAGATATAAGATGTGTTTGACTGTGAAACCAATTGGGGAAAAAAAAAAAAAAAACATGAATCGTAGAAAAAGGTTGAGAAGGTTAAGTGCTGCTGTATGTATAAAAGATTTTAAATACGAATGACTGAAAATGTCCCAACGTGATAAACGATCAGTGGAGAAGCTCGACAGAAACGAGGAGAAATATTTCAACAGATGCAAAACAAAAAATCAGTTTCATAATCATCACTTGGAAATATTCAGTTCAGTCCAAATGTCTCATTTCTTCAGTGGGGTGCACCAGTGCAGCGCTGCATCACACTAGGGTGTGATTAAAGAAACTGCTTGTCAGCCTGCTAACAAGGAACTCAACCATCTCTGCTTGTTCATAAGCACCTCCTTTTAAAACCTACACACACACAAAAAAAGAAAAAAAAAAGTATCCAGACACTTACTGATGGCTCAAATCTCCCACTGAGTTACGAATCTAGCGCAGCTTGTTAGAGCTGAAAAGCCCACCACATATCCAAGCACACTGACATGACAACCCCCTGCAGGCTGCACACAGCATATGTGACTGAAACAGTTCATTGGTTTGTGTCTGCTGCCACCTGCTGGGGATAACGGTGCCAACCAGACGCTTTCCCAGTCTTGCTTATTTATTCTGGAGCTGTTTGGAGTCCGTTGGAGCATGGCCGGAGGGAGCACCCTTCACAGATCATCGGCTCATTACGGAGTTAACTTACTGCTTCCAACTATCGTTCATATTTCCACCTAAGGTCAATTAAAGCTCTCTCGCTCTGCCTCGCCAAGCCCGTGGAAGCCTGTGGAATTTTTAAAAAAGGGAAAAATGTATGCATGTGCCCTGCAGAAATATTCAGATCACTTAAGGCTTTTCTCAAAGAACAAACGGCATCACGAAGACCAGAGGAAAGCAGCGGTTGAGGTGTTTATAAGCAGGGTTAGGTTATGGAAACGGCGTCGTGGACATCCAGCCAAAATGAAAGAAAAAACATAATCAGGTCGGCAGCCGAGGAACTTAGTGTGGCAAAACCTGTTGACGGGAAAGCTGTCAGTTGAGAAACAGTGCTTTGCTGTAAAACGGGCAAGAAGACATGGATGCTGCTGAGAGAGCAGATCATTTCTAAAACTCACCAGTCCAACAGTGAAACATGGGGGTGACCGTATCATGCTGTGGGGATACTTTGTGTTTTAAGACATCATCTAATCTGATAGAGCTAATGATCATTTAAAGAATGTTTTACTGTATAGCTGTCCAAACCTGGTAGAGCTGGTAGTATCTCAGTGGGTGTTACAACAAGACACATTCTTCAGCTTTTTAGTGGGAGGAAGAAAAACAAAAACAAAAAACATGCGTCACTTTGGTCCCACTTCACATATTATTTTGCTTTGGTCTATCTGGTGAAGTCCTGACAGTTACGTAACGTGAAGACCTGAACATTTCAAGGGTTATGAATACTTTAGCAAGGCACAAAACATCTCAAAGAAAACTCCCAGCGTAAAAAGCTGGAAGGAGGAATTAAACCTTCACGTCAGGAGATTATCACAGCAGGGGATCCGGCGCTACAGCACTTTGCCCAAGTGATTGCCTTGAATTTGAATGTTGGTGGGTACTTTGAATGACTAACAGCAATGACTCCATCAAACGCGAGGAATGCAACTAAACACAGAATATCTTCAAAAATTAATATGATAATATTATAGCATTTGCAGTCTTTTGCTTTTTCCTTCTCCAGGTTTTGGATGTTTGGGCATCGTTATTCTTTGAGGTGTGGAAGAGAATTCTGTTTCATGTGGGAAAATGAAATATTAATCAACCAGAGTAGAAAAGTGTTCCAGTTCTTACAATAGTATATATGAAGGAAATACTGAGTTCTTTTATAAGTTTGTTTGTCTGAATTTTGATCAGTGTTTCCTGTTCAGTCCAGGGCTGTAGCTTAGTGGTGGCCAGACGGTGGCTACCCCACATAATAAATGATAAAAGCCCCCGATAGTTTCTGAAGGTAGATATAGTCTGTCTGCTGCCTGAGGGGTAATTCCTTTAGAGAGTAACATGCAATTTTGAGAGAGGAAAGTGTAACCAAACAAGAACATTTCTCCTTTAGCTACAACAAATCACACCACCTGCCAGGATTAGAAATGACTCGGTCAATATTTTATTGTCCCCATTACAAAACAAGTAAATCTAAATTTTTTGAGTCCCAATTTGATGATATAGCAAATTGTTTAAAGGTACATTATTAAACATTTAGACACAATATTTAAAGTGCACTATTCACATAACATTTAATCAGTATAACACTGTCTATATTAGGATTGTGACTGTGTGCAGTTTATCTCAAACACCAACAATGTTCAGGAATATAAAGTCTGGTATTTTTGAACACAGGTATTATTATTTTAACCATAGTTCTTTCAGGCAAATTCATGTTTTGGTAGGTAAGGAAAGATGCTTTCTTAAAATGCTTTGATATATAATATGCATTCTGAGATGCTAAGCTAATGCTAAGGCTAACACATTTCCTCTCTGTTTTGATGTAAATCGGGTCGAAATGTGTGTCCAGTGGTCCCAGTGAATTATGCACAGACGAAATCGCAAGAGAACTGTTCACCTACCGGTTTGCTTTCAGCGTTGTAAAACTTCATCACTAGTGTTTCAGCTGCTCTGTGCTGAACTCGTACTCATGGAAAGTTGTTCAGGAGCATCTGCAACACATTCTCTCTTTCAGTGTGAAAGGAAGGCGAAAGGAGGTCAACAGACTGCAGGGGAAAAGTCTGAATTATTCGGGCAATAATGTGTAGTTTTGCAAACAGTTAATAACTGGCCGCACCAAACACAACCACAAGCGCTACACTAACAGCATATTTAATCATGGACACCACAACTACGTTCAATAATATTTGCTTTGATCACGACTCCCATTCGATACCTGGCATTAGTGTGAAGTATGCATGAGCATTGACGTTTTTAAAGTTGTGTTTTAGTTGAACCTTTAAAAATAGAAATGTGACCTGGATAAGGATTTAGATCTGTGCTTCAAACAAACACTTACACCTGCACTCACTGTCGTAAGAACAGATCTCAGTTGGATATCAGTGCTTGTAGATTTCATATTGACTCTGACAAAAGACAAAAAAATAAAAAATACCACTTTCCAGCAACAACATTTGGAGACTAATATGGGTAAGACTTCTCGTCCTCACAGACAAAAAAAAGACTTAAAATGTGATATGCAACATCTGGTACATAATGAACGATTTTTTTTTTTACAATAATCAATCAAAACCCCTTCGGCTCATCAAACTCTGACAAAAAGAGTCAAATATAATAACTCAGCTATTCTTTTTTTTTTAAATCCAAAACTGGTGAGTTGGTCACTCTTCCAACAAACCAGAGTAGCGAAACAAGACACAGCAAACAAACAAGGCGGTCTGTTATTACTCACCTGCCCAGCAGCAAAAAAGGTTTAGTCAGCTTCCTTCCAACCATCCTTCTTTCTTCTGTAGACTCATTACAGCAAATAAAAGCCTGGCCAGAGTCGGGTTCCTCCTGGCCAATTGTCTGTTCACTTTCTTTATTTCGTTCCCCGTCCTGGTCTTATTGCGTTTTCATGTCTTCGCTGTCTGCCATTGTGTGTGCCCGTCCACAAAAATGTCTGTTTTTTATTTTTACTTTCAGATGGAGATAAAAAAAAAAAAACCTCTAACAATTTCTTTTTCATTTTACGACGCAACTGTAGGGGTGTCACTGAATGGGAAATGAATAATGTTTATGGGTTTAATTGCTCAAAAGTGTGACTAGAGAAAATATAGCAATTCGGTACAGTAGTCAGCTGCTAATGAAGTTAGACTCTGCTTTGTATTGGCTCTAAATTCAATTATTTCAGGTATTTAAGTATCTGGATGGCTTTTTTTTCAACCCCAGTACAAGATGTGCAATAACTCAACACATCTCATATAAACAGGATAATTCTACACTAAACAGAGGTGATTAATGACAAAGTTTGGGGTTTATAATTCTGAGAAAACTCAAAAAGGGAGACATCTTGAATACTTTTGCAATTACACAAACTGTTACTTATGGAGCAGGTTGCATTTTTATACACCTTTTATGGGTAAGAGGGAAAATTTACAAAACTTTTTTGGCAAGTCACATTTTCATCTGAACACCTTTTGTCAGATTTACCTTTAATTGTTTCTGCTAAGAGGAACACAACGATGTCTGGAATACAATTGATAAATTGCTAAATGTTTTCTTGGGCATTTTATTATTATTATTCTCCTCAAGAATAAAGCTTAAACTGTAATGTTATGTGAACATCTCATGTCTTTGTACCTCATTTCTAACATGTTTGCCTCCAGTATGGTGCCATATGCACCTGTGAAAACGAAGGTGATAGAGAAAATGTTAATTTCCATAAACCAGCAGTTTGAGAAAATCCAGAAATGATTTGGACAGTTCTCACACTTCTCTACTTATACTGGAATTGGTATTATAGTAAGTAAAACAGAAAATAGTTTTAGGAATTTTATTGAAATCTTACCGAATATGTCAAATCTCTTTCAAGTGAAGACAGTTTTTGCCACCATCTTTAAAGTACAAAAGGGCAGAAGACATCAAAAATAAATTTTGTAATATCTGGCACTCTGAACGCTTTGGTGCCATTTGCATGTTTGTTTTTTTTTTGTTTTTTTTTTAAGTGACCCATTAGAGTTGTTTTTTTGTTGTTGTTTTTTTTTTATTAAAAACGAGGGTCGTCTTTATGGGCTCTGTTAAAACCTCGGACATCATGGAAAGATTAAAAAAAAATTCTAAACGCAAATAAATGTCAATTGATTTGTCATGAATGTCCTCTTGTAAACCAAACCAAAAAGAAACTTTGGTAAATATAGCTAAATATTAATCAACTCTAATCAACATTTGAAGCATTCCATGATTCACCCATGTAAGTAATGTTGTAATCCCAAGGATCGTAGCTGATGAAAAGTGCAGAAGCGTATCGCTACGACTGCATAACTACACGTTTCTGTGGCATAAAGCTGAGTTTGACCTGAGTGCGAACTCCTGCACTAAAAGTCAGCCTGGAGCAGAAGTTTCTATTACATCATGCTAAAAAAGTGCTTTTACACACACCGATGTGCATCTGCACATCGGTGTGTGTAAAAGCAAAAGAAACACACTCTGTTCCAGATTGTGTTTCTTTTCCCCCCTGACTTATTTCTGCTACAAAGAGCAGAACTGTGAGATGATGTGCAGTAGCAGAAACTGTTCCAAGAGGTCTTTGACTGATCAGAAAATGGTGTTTGCCAAAATGCCCGGAGGAGTTTTTGCATTTAAACATGCTTGTGTCAGTATTAAAACTCAACTCCTGCAGAGGAACTCATTGGGTTTGTTTCCTCTGATTTGCATGTTGGCAAAATAAAAACTTCTAGCTAAACTCAGCCACTTGAGTTTTTAGATCCTTTTTTTTTTTGAGTATTGCCTTGTTTGCATTTGTTGATCTTTGCTGACATTCTTTTGGGAGGTGATTTCTATCCATCCATCCTCCATCGAGTCTGTTTCCTCAACAGACCAAATAAAACAACATTTTACTTGGTAGTGTGTAAAATTGCCTTTTTTGAGCTTTAAGTTATGCTAATATGTTATGTCCTCAAAAACATCCCTGAAGTTTTGCCTTTATTCTCTCACGCATGATTGAGAAATCCTTTAGTCTCCCATGGCAACCACTCAGCTGCACAAAACACTCGGTGGGACCGAACGCCACCTTTAAGGATGAAGGACCCACTCCCGCTCCCACTCAGCTCCTTCAGACTAGTCATCAGTAATTAGCAAACACCTGGTGGAACTGTGCATCTGCTGAGCTAGTTCCCATTTAAATGGCAAGTAATAACAGTTGTTAAAGGGTTAATGACCTCCTGGAGGCGGAGTATCAGAAAGAGGCAGAAGTGGGGGGAATTCTTAAAGAGATAGAGGTCCTAATTTCAAGGGATTTCATTACAAAGTCAATTTTTTTTAAGTCACATTTGATTTCTATTGCATTTACTTAATTATGCTGTAAATGATTTCATGAGGCTGAAAAGCATAATAAATAGCCTCAAACACCTTCACATCCGGGGATCACACTAAGAACTGTAACGTGGTCAGGCAGGCAGACTTTATTTTACGTGTTGCTCCGAAATGACTTATGAATGTTTCATGAAATAATCTGAACGTTATTATTACCATCCATTGTTCTACTTAGTAAGGAGACTGTATTATTTATATTTTTATTTGTTTGTTGGGTTTATAATTTAATTGGCCTCTTCTTCCTGCTTTATTGATTTCTGACTACATCTCGGTTGCCGTGTAAAGAGGTTGACGCATTATGCAGCGTTCAGCTTTAGTAGACACAACTCACAGAACAATTATGAAATGTCTTGACTCCTTTCCCATTAAAGCCAAAGTGCTTCATTATTAGCGCTGCTTTATGCGCGGACTCTGCTTGATTTCATGCTGAATAATTTGCTCACTGGCCCCGTTTTGCCCTCCGTGACTTTATTTTTTATTATTGAAGTCTCACCTCAGAAGCCTCGGAGTCGGTGGCAGTTCTCTTTCATCTACGTCCACCAATCTGCTCTCCTTCCACATTTTGCCCCCCTGGTAGAAAAAGCTTCTTTGCTCACGTTGGTGTTTTCACTTTGTACATATTTCTTCATGCTGAATGATATCAATCCAAGCTGCAATCACCAGGGAACTTAATTATTGATTTTTTTCCCCCTTCTTCTTCTTCTTCTTCAAAGTTTATTAGTTACAAAACTAATAAAACAGATCAGACTACTCCCTTTTATGCCGTTTGTATTTATCTTGCTTTTCTCCAACCCTGAGCTTAAATTACAGCATTTTCATATTTTCAGTTATTAGCCCCAAATCCCTCTTGAGCAGCAGCCATAAGAGGTCATAATAAACTCCAGTGAGAAGTTTCAGCGCAGAAAGATTGGAGTTTAAGACTTAAAGGACACCAACTCCCCGAGTCTCAAGACAACTGTGTCATAGTTTCAGACTTATAGACTTGGTAGGGTTTTATAACCGAGCTGACTTGCTGTCATCAGGCCTCTGAGGATGCAGTGGGTGGAACATATAGGGTTTTTTTTTTTATGATTGCTGTTGGGAAAGATGGGCGAATACAGCTGTCAGTAGAGCTTTCAAAGTGAGCACCTGTTAAAGTTTCCATCACTGGGGCAAAAAAAAAAAAAGTCCATAATATTGGTAGATTTACAATTTATGACTTACAGTTTTTGCAAACAAAGAGGTTTAAGTACTATATCATGATTTGAAACTGTACGAAGAGTTGAACTTTCGACGGAGACTGTTGGATGAACTCTGACTGAAACACCTTCTGTTTAAAGTTTAAAGCTACTTTTGCCTGAAGCTTCAACGTTTCTGCGGCTGCTTCTCTCTCTCTTGCTTGTCGAGTGTTTAGTTTTCACATTAAAAAGATAAAAAATAAAATAGCGTATCGTAACAGATTTACTTTCTTTATATATTAGTTCTCAAAATATGTTCAAATTGGATTCTGAAAGTGCGATGTGCATTTCAGATTATTTGCACACACTTTAAGTCAAAACTAACTCACAAAACGTTTTAGCAAAATATAGCAGCTTGGTTTAAGTTAATAATTCCATAATGTTGAAAAAATAATACTAATTCCACTGGCAGATTATTTCACTTATAATCGGTCTTGTTGCATGTTAAAAAATCTGCCAATAGAAGTGGTACTTTTGTTTAATCATTAAGGAATTATTGACTTAAAACAAGCTCCTTTATTTTGCTGAAAAGTTGCTTGTAAGGAGGGGAAAAGTCCCCACTATTGTGTTGCTGGTTATTCCAGTTATCTGCTACCAAGAGCAAAATATATATATACTTTTAGAGCACAGGTGTCAAACTCCAGTCCTCAAGGTGTCCTGCAGTTTTTAGATGTGCCACAGGTACAAAACACTGGAATGAAATGGCAACTTTGGTGTAAAGTTTTCCAGCATGACCTGCAGATTTTTAAGACTTTAACTTCAGTGCCGTCAAAAACAATGGTCATCAAGACAGGCCAGCGGCACATGAATTTTCAGATTCTCCACTGCGTTGCACTTTTTTTTATTTAAAAAAAAAAATAAAAAAAAAATGTATATATCTACAGTACATGAGTTCTCTCCACCATCCTCCAAGCCTGTATCCCCATTACTTTCCAGGCAAAAAAACATGAATATTTTCTTTTTTTGGCTAATACTGCCAAAAATAAACGCATTTAAGATTTAAGAGGGGGATAAATGCGTATAATCCTAAACACATCATTGCTAATCCCATACTACCACCCACAATTCACCACAAGGCATATTGATCTGCGGAAGATAAAGCCTTTTCCTGCTTTTGAGCATTTTAACGCTTGCTAAAGTAATAAATGTTTATTTATTTATTGCTGTTTGCAATGTATTAGTCCCACTGATAAAGGTGTGTAAAAAAAACGTAAAAAGGAGCATATGATTTCAGCAGATTAATCTCACACAAACAATTAGAAGAAAATGCATTCATTTGACTATTTAGTAGGGCGTAAAAAAAAAACATGTTTAGAATGAGTTTTTAACTAAATTAGTCCCGACACGGTTCTTGGCAGCCCTGCTTTCAATACTTTGTACAATCCCACTTTTGTCAATAGAACAGCTTTTGTCGTTCCAGTCTTTTCCCACAGCACTTCACCAGTTTAGAGCATTTAAAGAAAGCTACATTTCACTCTTCTTCTTTGCACAATCTACTTTGAACAGTGGTGCCCAAGTCCATTCCTTGAGAACTACTATCCTGCAATGTTTAATCTCTTCTCTCTGTTATTATCTCTTTTTTCTCAGCACATCCCACAGGTTTTGTTAAAGCTTTAGGTTAAGGAGTGACATGGCCATTATGCGCAGAATGAGGTTCTGAGGATAAACTCAATCCTAATCTCATTTCAGGAAAGCACAGGATTCCACATGCAGTTCAGTAGAGTTTAGCAAACTCTAAATGTTTATATTACAGCAGAAAATAATTATTTTTGTCAATCAGCTAGCTGGGATGGAGACAGCATCTTCTCTAACTGTGAGATTTGGATTTTTTTGTGTGTGTGTGTCTCTTACCATCCTGATCACTAAGTGGGATGGAAAATGGGGAGAAAGAGAAATGATCATTTTTGTGCTATCACACTGAAACAAGGGGGAAAAAAAGCAGATTAATGTGAACACCAATGAATTATAAATGTATAGAAACTAATCAACTGAAAAATGTTGACAAAAAAATACACTTCTTATTACTTGATGTTCTCCCAGATGACTATATGAACTCAAACTACACTACAGTTGGATTTTTCCCTGATTTGTTTTTCAGTGAAATGATGCAACTGCAATGAAACGTGAAGTTATTTTAAGGCTCTTCATAAGGGCTGCTAGTACACTGTCTTGCCAGAAATATCGCTCCAAATCATTAAATCCCAGTGTTCCAGTTTTCATGGCCACAAATGTACAAAATCCGACACCAAGACAGGCAAACGGCTCTGCTGGGGGAATTCAATGTAGATTTTCATGTAATCATCATGGTATGCCTCACACGACCGACCAGTCCTTACAGTCTGCTTCAAAAATGAAAAATCTTCTCTGTGAAATGACTTTTTCTTTTTCTTTCTGACAGCGACTGTGCCACAAGGTGGATGTGCTTATAAGATTTCACAGCGGACTCAGTGGATCGTAGGCATAGACGTCACCAACTCCCTGCATCAATAGGTACAGACCTCCCAGATTTTAACAGACCGGCTCAGGAGCCGTGTGTACAGAGCTGCGCTAAGTCGGCGAAAAGCCGGGATTTTGAGAAACACTGCAAGCATTTGGCATCCAGTACGAAGCAGTTTGTTTGTGTTACCTGCCGCTTTTGCCCATTTCCCCTGTTTAAGCTAAATGGCTATTGTTTCTTAAATGCAATTTTGGTTGCTGAGACTCCATAAGCCATTTTAATCATTGTTATTTTGGTTGTTTTTATTTGTTTTGGATATTTGAAATGTTTTCTAGTTCCAGTGTTTAAATGTTCTCTATAAAAGAGGTTTTTTTTTTTTTCTTTGAGTGTAAGTACTCAAAGAAATAATAAGCATTTATTATTATTATTATTATTATCTTAGTTAAATATGGTCTCAAAATAATAGTATTACCAATAATAGTATTACTGGATGATTTTGCTGCCTGCCTCTGGAGTATCAAATGATGCCTCAGTCTTTAGCAACTCAATGGATTAGTCTAGGTTTGTCAGTTGCCAGGGGAACAACACTTGCCTGACTACATTGTGAAGTGTAAATAAAGTTTGGTGACAGTTTAGAGTTGCCTGTGATTAGTAATAAGTGAAACATTGATCAACATTTGTTGTGTGTTTGCTTGACGATTTCGACGGCGTCATTAGAGAAAACGTAATTTTCATTGCTCGTGTCATAACTCACGACTGCTCAGCGTAATGCACTTTGAACTGCGTTGCTGCTGAAATGTTCTACATAAATAAACTGGACTTGTCTTCTTGGCCACCATCAGTGTCTGACCTCAGGAAAAGCAGGCTAAAACTCCCATGAACGCATTCACAAACCTGATGGGAAATTTTTACAGGAGAGTTGAAGCTACTGCAGCCGCAAATGATGTGGTGACGACGTGTTAACTCCCGTTTTTAAACCGTGGGATTTAATGTCATTCGTGTTTACGTGTGTGAATGCTGTCAAGCAAACACTTTTGGTAATATGACATAATGTAGAGGGCACTGTCGGGTTTTAAAATGAGCAGCATTTAGCTCTTTATCATAATGTGCATTATGACCACTGCAATAAAACAGTAACATAGCTTCTAAGCAGAATTCATCTTTAACAAGTAGCTGCTCTCATCCATATTTAAGGGCACTTGAACTGCCTGAGTCTGGATACGTTTTCCCTGTTATTTTTTAATTAATGCAGCACTTGGCCAGTTATGACTTGAATTAAATATACGAGTTACACACACACACACGCCAGCGAATACACATCCTTGCAAAAATTGCTATATTTCTGGACGCTTTATGTGAGTTCCAAGGATTCGAGTAATTACCATGGATCCTCTCCTAAAAAAAAAAAAAAATCCTTTTCTGTGGAAACATGCTTAAAAGGGGCAGAAATAATGGGATGGTAGGAAGCCAATCCTTGAGAAAAGTATTCTTTGAAGAATTTTGAAAAGTGAGCTCCTTCAGAACTTGATACTGTTGTCCCTTTTTTTACAATGGCAAAAATGCATCGGTTTTTCTCCCACACTTGGTCTCCGCTCTTCCCTCTGTCTTCATTTGAAACCCTGAAATAAGAAAGCAAGTTTATGTTGTAGATAAAAAAAAAAGATGAGGATTTCTTCTCAGTGTGTTCTGTTGCTCTCTGGTTATTGAAACAGCAATTTGATTTGGAGCCTTTGATCGATCTGTGACGTACCGATGAGGCACAGAGGTTCGGTTGGTTTGAAATAAACTCGGGCAGAGAATGGAGTCGGCCGACTGATCCAGGAACACTAAACCATCAGCAACAGATGATCCATCACACTGCTAATGTTTCTTCTATCTTCTTTTTTTTTTTTTCAAACTTGGGAGCGAAACGTGCTGCATATAAATGGATACCTTAATTAATCATTTACCTGCACAATGCTTGAAACCCTCCAGAGAAAAATGTGGAGATGAGTTTATGAGCTTGTTTTAAAGCTTTTTTTTTTTTCCAACTCGAGTGCAGCAGCCGTTTCAAAGTGGACGGGTTATGATTGCCTGATGAGCGCTGAGTGAATCATTTATCACTCGGTCGGGGGATTGTGAAACTTGTGAAATAATAATTTTTTTTTCTTCTTTCTTTTTTTTTGTGTCGAAATCACAGAAGAAGAGACGTACGGTTCTGTACTAGACTGACGGCTCTGTTAGACTGTCAAGATTGACCGGTCTGATGACACCTGCTTGTACCGGGCTCTGGGTGAGCAATTTAAGGGTGCATTGGTTGAAAGAAAAACCCCAAAAGGATCCTTAATAAGATTTGTTGGAAAGAAACTTGAGCCGTATATCCTCACCTGCACATTTTTCAGCCTTATTGACTTGTTTTCTTTTATGTGCTGTTGTTGAATGAAATGATACTGCTGATCTTCTAACATGTTGCTGCGGCGGTTTGTTTTTCCCTTGTCGTTGTTTTACAGATTGATCCAAACAGGCACAGGGTCTTAAAGTATTCAGACGCAACTTAAAGTTGAGTTGCGCCTTCAACTTTAATGTATTTCACTGAGATTCTATCCGACAGACCAACACAAAGTAGTTGATATTCATGAAGTGAAAGGAAAAGAAACCTCTTAAACGTGTAGCATGGATTTATATTTACTCTCCACTCTGATGCCCTAAAATGAATTCCAGTGCTGCCAGAGGAGGTTGTCTAGCAGGTAAACAATGTTCATGACTTTTATCTTGAAGTTTAGAGGCCAGACCAGGAGAACATTTATCTGAGAAACGGTCAAAAAGCTCCAAAGTCGATTCGTCCCTATTTCCAGCAGTCGTGGGACAAAAGGAAGGGTATATAGCCTGGAAAGGTTGTCAGTAAATCACAAACAGGACAAACGCCAACGAACACACACAAACATACATATACGCACACATGCACACCCCAAACATGCAAACTACATGCAGAACAACTCCAGCATGTTGCTGCGGGGCAACACTTCTACCAATGACTCTAATGTGTAGCCCATAGAGACATGTCCCAACATCTATATCGCTTCAGTTACAGATGAAGGTGTAAAAAAAAAAAAAAAAAAAGGAAAACATGTGGATCATACTTACTCTATCCACAATTTGCACAAATCTGTTTTGGCCAATTTAAATCTCAGCAAAACGCATTGAAGTCTGTGTAAGTATGTCGCGTTTCTACAGGAACAGCTTAGGTCCAAATTAATAAGAACAATAAACAATCTTGGTGAGGATTGTCACAACTCAAGCACTTTTGTCATAATTATGTATTTTCACCTTCATTATTTCCTTCTGGTGAGGTTGGGTGTGATGAGCCAAGCCAGGTGTCATTTATAATCTTGGGTAAAGACTAAATAAATAAAGAAGCTGTCGTCTTGTAAAATTTATGTACAACCTTTTCTCTGGAAGGAGTGTCAAAACGTAACTATGCGGCGGTTTCCCCGAGAGACAAAGCCGGAAAAGGTCCTGTGTGAGCGTCTCCCCGACTTTCCACTGTGGAAACACAAAGAGTCACTTAGCTCACCTTGGAAATGTCAAGAGAAAAACTTTACAAAAACACACTCCCATTCTACTGAATATCTCCTGAAATAAAACCGCTCTGCTTTGCAAGAATATACTGTACACAGTTTGGATGTTAAAGAACAAAAACATTAAAACCTTGCTTTGACTCTAGATATGAAAAGCTCAGTGTATGATAAGCTAAACTAGAAAACAAGACATAGTGAGAAATATATTGACACTATTTAACACTCCTCCTTACTGCGAACTTCCTCCAAATGTAAAACGATGAGATGTAAAACATCACCGCCCCACAGAAAACTAATCGAGACCAGAAGCCTACGGTGGCCCTGAGGTCCAAACCACTTCAGCCAATTGAAAGCACAAATACAGATTACAAAAACACAACAAATTGAAAAACGCTACAACATTAACAAAACGGAAAGGGTATGTCGCAGTTGGAGACCTGAGAAATCTCTAATAGGATGACAGTGCTTTTGAACCGGAAGTTATTGTATCGCCCGTTGACGCGATACGTTATAGCGTCCGCCATATTGAAAGTGGCTTATCTGCTAGCAAGCTAATATAAATAAATGGACCGAACTTCGTGAAGTACCGTTCTGCAAAGTATTTTATGTTAATGAATGTCACTGACACAATCTCTCACACACTGTTACATATAGTACTAATGCATGTAAGCAGCAAAGGTGGACTTTGGGAAACACAAATTGTAATTTGTAATTGTGCTTCGTTAATGTTGTGTTTTTGAATATGCTTAAGTGGTTTGCACCTTGTTGTTAAGGAGACAAATACGAGCTGCTCCGTTAAGTGAAATCTATTCCGTTGTTTATGTGTGGCTTTTTTTTTTTTCATTCGCTCATCAATTTAACTTTTCATTTCTGCGCTCGTTAATGTTCCTGCTTGTGAATGCACAGTCAGGTCCCTGGAGAACCCGACCGCATTAACTATGCTTATTGCCTGACACAACAGGGCTGCCGCTTTGCTGCTGTGAATGAGTACCACATTACTTATTCTCATTTTTCCTCAGATCATTTTCAGCCAAAACAAGACTCGTTTTGCTAGTCATGCTTTGCTCCGAGTGCGCGTGGCTTTGCTGGGGAAAGGCGGGATTTCTGGCCTCGGAGAGGGACCATATGGGCAGAGCAAATTAACGTCTGAATGAATAAAGATCTGCAGGTACCGCGAAACTGCTCACTGAGCTGAGGTTCTCCGGTCTGCAGAAAGCCTTTACACACAATTTAGACTATAGCCTAATGTCATCTGCACAGTCTAATAACTCTGTGTTACGTTTTAAATCGCAATCCCCGACAATGTAGCACACAGGGATTTAAAGTGCTGCTTTGCAATAAAGACGTTCCTGAACATAACAGGGGACCTAACCCTAACCCTATTGCATCATCCAATGAGTAAATTCAGCTGTAAGGTAGATTCTGCCTTATTCGTGTGTTTCTGCCACGGATTTAAATTCTCCAACATTTACCCTCTCTTCCACTTCAGTTGGTCCAAAGCGACGCTGTTGAATTAAATGGAGTGTGCTTAACTGTGGAGCCTTTTAACTCCTACTAATGCATGAACGCGAACGCTGTGTTTCCATCCCACGTGCAAAAGATGGAGCCTTGAATTCGACGGGGAATTTTTATAATTTTTTTAATGTTTTATTGGCTCTAGTGGCCTTTATTTGATAGTTAATTGACAAGAAAATGGGTAACGAGAGAGGGGGAAGACATGCAGCAAAGGTTGCCAGACCGGGAATCAAACCTGCAACAGCGGCGTCGAGGACTAAAGCCTCCATATGTGGGTTGTGCTGAACCCCTGCGCCACCACAGGTGGGTTGATTTTATGTGACAATAATATGTACATTGTGCAGGAAGATACTAAGGATGGTTTTCTAAATATTTCCCAAATAAAAATATAAAAAGTGTACAAAGGCAATGCTTTGTAGAATTAAATTTTGCTGCAATTTTAACTGTGAAAAGTCTTTTGGATTTTATCTTTACACTGCAAAAACACAATCTTACCGAGTACTGTTTTTTTTTAAATCTAGTTTCTGTACAAATATCTTAGTACACTTGAAATAAGACAAAACTAACCAATAAGTAACTTTTGAGCAAAAAATAGGAGCTTTTTTTAAGTCAGTAATTCCTTAACATTGAATATTTAAAAAACACTAGTTCCACTGTCAGGTTTTTGACGGATAATGAGACATTTTCCACATGTTATAAATGGGACTAACTAGAACATTATTATTATTAGGCCTGAGCTGTTTCTTCTTCTTTTGATTATGCTTCAGTCAAATGAATGAACTTTTTGGGGGCTTTATCATATTCAAAAACTCACCAAAGTTGGCGGATGTGTCAAGTCTGCATGAAAATTACGTATTTTAAGGTCGACTCAAAAATCGCAACAGAAACTGCTCAACAGCGCCACCTGGCAACTTTCAAAATACCGTCCACATTGACCTTCCTCGTAGAGACATTAAATTTGTGAAATACTAACTTACACTTTGCACAGAGCTCTGTTGAAATAGTTTGGTGTTGAGTTCAGCAGACACATGCCTTTCTACTAACAAAATGAAGCCGTTTTTGTCATGAAATTGGCTCAATAAGCTGCAGTTTTGGCATCTCGCATGAAGTATGTCAGACCTTTTAGGAGTTTTTCCACTGGCAATTTGTGCAATAACCACTTAATATCTGGCTCAGTTCTAAACCAAGTGGTGAGCTTTTCCATTATCTGCTCTGTTCCTCACTGGGCCGGATGTGAGCAGCAGCAGCTGTGGCGAACTCTCTACTGATCTGCAGTGAACAGCTGCAAGGCGCACTCAACAATGACAACCTTGACGGTTCTGGGTCTGATGAACCAAAATAAACCCAAATATTTAATTTTGTCACAGGGGTGTCAAACTCCAGTCCTCAAGGGCCGGTGTCCTGCAGTTTTTAGATGTGCCACAGGTACAAAACCGCTGGAATGAAA
>CAEFZY010048832.1:0-106055 GCA_903066815.1 Brachyrhaphis roseni
TATATATATATATATATATATATTTTTTTTTTTTTTTTATTATTATTATTATTTTTATTTTTTTTCCTATCAACTCACCTGAAGCTTTATTCTAAATTATTCCCACCTGTAACAGAGGAAACTTTTCATCTTTAACTAAGCTTGACATCTTGATATACATTCTCCTGATTCTTCTTCTTGTTTTGAAGCAAGATGATTTAGTGCAGGTGGTCTCAGTATAACATGTCCAGCAACAAGCTGTAGCTTGCATTGAGCTGATTGCCAAGAGTTAAAATAATTCAGCCTGTGAGGAACTCAAAAAACAAATCGTGAATCAGAAGCAGCAGGAGGAGTGACCCTGTAGAGACATGCTGGAGTTTGACTTTCTTTCTGCTTGTTGTTGCAGCTTTTTGGTCCATTAAAAATGTTTGGAGCACAGCACTGACACCTGTGAATGGTGGGTTTTAATACTCCCTGGTAATGTGTGTAAAGAGTCTGGCTTCAGGCTTGCTTTCACCCAGTAACAGGGTTTTACCAAGTTCTGAAACAAGTCCCA
The DNA here is from genome assembly GCA_903066815.1 of Brachyrhaphis roseni. NCBI lineage: Eukaryota > Metazoa > Chordata > Actinopteri > Cyprinodontiformes > Poeciliidae > Brachyrhaphis > Brachyrhaphis roseni. Next base: position 536 of record CAEFZY010048832.1, read on the forward strand.
ATCCCTTCCAGCCATTAACCCTTAATGCATCTGCACTTCAGAAAATTAACGTTTATCCCAAGCGAGGAACACAACTCCTCACTTTTAGAGTTAGGCTGCATGCAAAGATTACACTAATGAGTTGAAACATGTAATTTTAATTTCCCACAGTGTGTTTTTAGAGCTCATCATGAACAACCACTTGGTAAGACATGTGTGGTCTCCCAGCCCATATTGTCCACATCCTGTTTGCAGTGGAGCTTCCTTTGGAACACCTGCCTGATATGGGTTCTGCTTTTTTTTATTTCTGTGGCTAGGTACAACACTGAAGCGTCTGATTTTTCCTAAAAAGCTGCATTTTTATAGAAAAATCTGAGCTTTGTGAAACCATTTAAGGTTGTGGTGCCTATGAATTATTTTTCCATTCTTTTCAAATCCTATCACTGATTGTCAGTGGTGCTTAGGTATGGACTTTGACTAGGCCATCCTAATACATAGATACGTTTAATTTAAGCCTTTCCAATAGCTTTGGATGTATGTTTACAGAAGACCACCAGTACTCATGGGGGTTAGAGATCACAGCTTATTGTGAATTTGTGAGACCAGAGTTGCACCGATTTCAGTTTTCCGGCCGATCGCCGGTTTCTGATCTTTAAAAAGCCTGATCTGTCTATTCCAATTTTGGCTAATGCCAATATATAGCAAGAAAGTTGCTGAGTTGGCAAAAGTGGGGTGACTATTGTTAACTGCAACAGGTCAGGGCTAACAGTGAAAGAGGACAGTGACTGATTTTTAGACCTTTGCTGAGGTAGATAATCTTGGTGGACAATATCGGCTTTGTATGTAATTATCAGCCTATCAGCTATTTTCTGCAAATAATTTGAGGTTACTTTTCACAGAAAAATCACAAATAGGTGAACCTGCAAATCGGATGGTAGAGTCCACTGTAAAGTCATTTCCTTTGGAAGGTGAACCTCTGAAAGACGTTTTCTTGTGGGATTCATATGTATTTAGTTCCACCCATCTTCCCATCAGCTCTGACCACATTACTTGTTGATGAAAATAATCCCAACAGTATAACCCTGCCACTACTGTGTTTCATTGTTGATAGTGTGTGTTTAGCCTGATGTGCATTGCTAGTTTTCATCACACATTGCATTTTTTTCTGTAGGGTTTTAATGCTTCCCGCCTTAAAACACCTGACTTAAACAAAAGGGTCATTAGCAGGCCACTGCAGAAGACAGTCCAGGTCATAAATTACCAGCCTCTGGAATGATCAGTGGTCCATCTAAGGAAATCCAGCAAATAACATTGAGTCATTGATTTGTAGCATTCACATCTCCTGGAATTGGAATTGTGTCATTGACTTTGCAGCAATCCCTCGTAGTGAGCATGCATCTAGTGACAGTGGAGAGTAAAAACTTGACTTTAACAGAAAGAAATCTCCAGCAGAACTGGATGATTCACCACAGGATGAAAAACAGTGCAGTAAAAGCTTAGCCAATAGGAGAGAGAGACAAGGTTAAACATAGGGTCAAGTGTATCATCTATAAGAGGAAAACGTTGAGTTATTGACAGCAGCTCAGCCGATGGCTCCCTCCATGAAGGTGTCACAGCTAAAAGAATACCAGACCAGATGCAGCTTCCATGCAAAACAAAAAAAACATAAAGTTAAAAGTTGAAATGACGACAAATAATGCAAAACTGGAGAGCAGTAAGAGAATCAGAAAAAGGAGAGGCCTAAGCCTATGGCAGCATAACTAATGAGGTCACTCAGGATAACTTAACCTAAGCTAAATGTGAGACACGACAATTAAACAGTGTAAAAGTAATTTATTACAGTGATAAAGTGTAAATTTAACAAGCACCCAATAAGCTGTACTGAACTTGTGTCTGGTTTGAATTAATTTGCTGAATGCTTGGGTGCATGTAAGGTTCCATTTGCTGTGTGAACCTTCAGGATCTGCTCTCCTCAGATCCTGCAGGAAACTCCCAGGTTGTTCAAAGAAAACATCATTTTCTCTTTGTGTAATTACTCAGAGCAGCCACTCTTTTGGCACACAAATTAAGTAGTCTGAAATTATTGTTATTTTGTTACTGTGATGTCATTCTTCTCAGCAGAGGTGCAGCTCAGCCAAATTAATGCTTCCTTTGGAGCAATTTCTGAAGGTGGCTCTACATTTAAGAAACCCTGGGTTTATGATTCCCTGTGAGGCAGCTGGGTGTTCAGGTGAGGTCTGCTGTGCTCCTGTCTTGTTTCGCCGGCTCTCTAGATGCACATATCTGTTCCAGCATGTTCACGGTCTCCACTGTGAGGACGAATTGCAGTCCTTTTTCTGTATCAGTCATCGGCATACTTGTTAGGCACAGTGGAAAAAAACACGTCAGCTCTCACAAATGCTGTAGCAGGTCATGTTTATAGTTTCCGACAATCAGTTCATACACACTAATAAAAGTTGGGAAATGCTTAGGTTTTCTTTTTTTGGATTGGGGGCGGACCAGCAGAGATTTCAGGGAGTTTCGTTATACATGCACTACACAACAAGATGTCTTGTTACATAGGTGATAAGCTAATTGTTTTCTTCTTTTTAAAATTCTTATGTTAAATTGCTGCAGGTTATAAAACATATTTAACATTCAAACCCAATAACAGCATCCATTCCAACATGTGTCAGGGGGGAAAAAAGTTTTTGAGCAAATAGCACTTTAAAAAGCCAGTGATAACATTGATGTTCATCTCAATAAATACTAATAATTTGATAAGTTGATGTATTTTATTTAATTCAAAAAGTTGCAGTTAATGGGTTTTGTGAGGTTTTGTGGTTGATTCACTTGTAAACTGTGTTTGAACTCCTGAGAAATTCCAGTTCTTAGCCTTCCTGGAAAAGCTTTCTCCAGTCAAACGTCAGATTCAGGAGGAGCAGTGTGTTTTACCTCCAGCTTGTTTAACACCTGACTAGGACAGGAGCCTTGAAAAGTTGCTAAGAGACTCATGGGAGTTTGGTTGTTCACTCTTGATGTGCTTTGTAGAGCTGCAGGAAACTTACAACTATTTTCCTCAATGCATTCTGAAGAGGTGCTGGAATGTTGGTTATAGCAGTGATGCTATGAAGGCCTTGCAGTGAAATGAAGGTTAAAGCTGCACATTCACCGCACAAAATTGTTCCAAGTGTGGTTGGACTCCGCCGTGTCAGCGATCCTGTTTGTGGCATTCAAGGACCTTTAGGCATAATCATGAATATGAGGGTGTCTGGTTCAGAAACCTTAGGTTTTGATCTTTTGTCTTGACCTTTTTGTGCTGGTGTCTTTAAACCATCATCCTTAGAGAACAGTTAAGGTTTTTACTCAATGTTCTTATGTATTCTTATGTATTTATTCATGGTCACTGTCCCTTTGGATGGGCTTTTTATTGTTGTATTGCAGTTTTGCCCCTGCTTCCAAGATGAATCTCTCCTATGGGAGACTAATAAAATTATCTTATCTTAAGTGTGAAGCAGCCAGGATGAAAGTCAGCTTCTCCAAGTTTAAGGCCATGGTTTTCAACTTGAGAAGGTGGACTAAGGTCATAAGATGTGAATCGCGACCAAAACAATGGAGGTTTCTGGACTCAACCCCAGAAATAAGGGTTGAGTCCATCTGACTCAGGGTTGCTCGTACTGAGTCAGATGCAGTTGGAGGTTTCTCCAGAGTCAATGTCGAATCAATGACTCAGTGCAATTGACTTTCTTCTGTTGCTTCATCCTCATTCTGGAGTGAATGCTGCGAGCCAATGACTTGATGCAATCTGCTGGGTTTAGCTGGATAGAAAACTTTTTAAGCTACTTTGAATAATGGATGAATCATATTGCAGTGTTTAATAACTAGGATCAACTGAAATGTATGTGTGATTGAACTGAAAAGATTCATACCTGCAGATTTTAATTTAACCATTTAAGCTTTTTTAAGAAAAGTATATATATATATATATATATATATATATATATATATATATATAAAAATACATTAAAATATGCAAATAAATAATTCAGTTCCTTTTTTAAATAAGAAAATAAACATTTTATTGCCTAAAAAGCAATAACACAGCATTTTATAGATTAATTGATTTATTTATTTTTTTTCCCTAACCAATTAGTAATTTGGTGTCAAAAGGTGTAGAAGATTTAGTTTTTTCCAGAATTTCAACCAGGTACAACTAAAATTACGCCACTTTATGAGTTCTGGATAGAGGGGTTCTGGATAGAACATACAGTATTTACAGACAAAGGCTGTTATTTTATCTTAAATGCAAAATGTGTATATTATTTATACAGTTTCGCTGCTTTTGAACATATTGTTCTTTCAGCAAATTTTTTTTTTTTTGTCTGTATGCTCCAGTTAACAATTAATTGGTCTTTAATCCGATTAATCATTTGAGCCCTAGTTGCCAAAAGGAGGAACTGAACAGCAAAGCCCTTAAGAGAATGTTTTTATAGTTGTCTCATGGTGCTATGAACAGCTGTAACAAATATTCCAAAGCATCAGTGTCCATAACACACTTCTGCATGAAGCAAACATCAGCTGGACTTGCTGATGGGGGACACACATGAATCCAGGCTTTTATGAGGTGCTGTCACTGTCTTGCTGTATGTCAGTGTTCATGATTTGCTGTGCAGTAATGGAACTATAATGACACATTACGGTGCATGGAGCAAAGCCTCAGCCACTCTCTTCCTAACATGAAACACAGTTCTACAAGTGTGCTTAATGTTCTTACATGTGTGTGACTTCAGAATGACGGATGCTGAGGGAGGTTTTCTCCCCGCCACAAACAGATTGTATTTCTAAGCAGGATCCAGCTTTATGCGGTTGTCACCCTCAAGCATTTAAACCACCTGAGGGCAGTTCTCCATTCCTTTCTCATTAGATTATGTCTGTGTTCTCTCTAATAAAGCTGATTGCATGGATGTTAGTGGGTGGATTTCGTTAGGCTGTTTATCTCATATGCTTGAAGGTGAGATTGCGATTGGCTAAAATGCTGTCTTTACCTCAAATGACTGACCTTTGAAGTGTAACAACATGACTTATAATAAGACAAATGCTAAACAGGTCATTCTGAGTACAACTCGGCTCTCAGGGTGGTTTCAGGCTGCAGAAGGTCTTGTTTGGTCTTGTTTCCTGCAGAATAACTGAAGATGCATTGATCAAAGATGTATACCTAATATACAATTTTTGTAGAGCTATAATCTGCTCTGTTAAAAAAATAGTTATTTTAAGTCTTCCTGTCTTGAGGAATTGTTCTTTATTTTTATCATGAACAGAAGCAACATTGCTTGCGTGTGAGAAAGCAGTTCCTGTAAAACAAGTTCCAAGCTCAGATAAAATGGTTCTGAGGTGACATGTTTTTATTTAGTTTTGTATTATTGATTTTGAATGTTTAATTATGCAAAAAAAATAAAGATAAGTAAATAACATAACACTATAATCACAACAATTTCACCAGGAAAAAAAAAATTATAAAATATTGAAATAAAACAAGTACATTAATAAATAAACAAGTACATAAAAGCACCATTAGTTTTGTGAACAATAAAAAAGAAGTCTAAACTTAAAAATAAAATAGCTCACATTTAGATACACTGAGCTTCTGGAAGATTGTACAGCTACTATTGAGCTCAAAATCATTCATATTCTCAGATTTAGGTTTAAAATATTTGTTGCACAACTAAAAAGTTTATTTCTGATGAGATAGGCATCTCTCAAAAAATGATCAACCCATGAAAAAGGAGTTAAAAAAACAAGACATTTTTATTTACATTTTATTTTAAAAATGCCATTTTGAATATTATTTAGTCATATTCAATAAATTAGAATATGTGTTTAGATGATGTCCATTAAAAGTACCTTTTAAGAATAACAACCATACTCAAATAAAGGCTATATGCTGCCATAGCTGTGATTAAGCCAAAACTGTACAAAATATACATTTTGTATTTAAGATTTTTTTTTAAAAAAAACTGTCTGTAACCTAGCACCATCTTGCATGTCATGTTTTGTTGGTCCAAGCCTTAGTCTTTAAAACCAAACCCTTCCCACATAAACTAACTAACTCTGTCGTCTTTGTTTATTTAACGCTGCCTCTGCTGCAGGCTACAATAATTTTGTCTCCTTCTCCATGTAATACAGTTGCAGTTTCTGCCTTCTCATGCCCAAAACAAAACCATCCTGTCTACCTTGGGATGTTCTGTACAGACCATACATCACTCAATACTCCCCAGGGTGAAGACGTTGAAGCCTAATATACCTGAGATCAGCCTTCAAAAGGAACAGAAGAGAGCATAAGAGAGTATGAAATGACCAAAACTGAAAAAGTATAAATGGAGAAGGATTGATCTGTGACAAGTAACTTCTAGAGCCTGAATTAACACCAAACCTGTGAAATATATTTTCTTTTCAAATGGGTTCTTGTATGCCTGTTGTTCCACTGACTACACTTTATACTAAAAGCAACCAACTTTGGCCATCGTTCCCACAGTAATGACTTCCACACCAAAGAGTGTTGAGGTCAGCATTACCTGGTACCACTTGCATATGGTGGTGCACTGATCAGAATAAAACTAATATATTTTTACTGTCAAGCAGAAACTTTAAGCTGCAGCAGATTTATCATTGCATCTCCAGATATGACGCTTTTCTTTTTCTAGAAAGTTTGTTGAGTTTTTTTCTTTTCACTACCAAAGAAAACATTATCTCAGAAGACAAAAGTAAACATTTGCCCCATTCCCCTTCTCTGTAAGGTGGAGCGGTAATTCAAGAACATCTGACTGAGCTGCTGAACCAGAACATCATTCATCATGATCAGATCCATTACTGTCATCTTCTACGGTGAGAAAGCAGTCTGTCTATTCCATTACACTAATATCCCTGTTTTAAATTGTTTCAGTCTTGTCTACAGTGTCTCATATCGCCATAAAAATCAGATAGCAGTAAATTTACACCACCGAGCAGCAGCATCTTTTCTTTTTAAGAGATTCTGTGGGCAGAAAAAAAATGCTGATGATTATGTTTCTGTGCCTGCTAATATGTCAAACGCCCTTTTCTTCACCCACAGCGTTCCTCTTGTCTTGGGCATGCTGGGCCAAGCCTAATGGATCAAAGAACAAGAAACCAAAGCAAGGTGATCATCTTCATCAGCAGCCAAAAGCCTATAATCTTCAATCCTTTCAGTTTTATTATGTGCCCAAATTTTGGGTGCTAACTGAGGTTCACAGGAAGGTGAAGGCTGTAGTAATAGCTCCATCTAAGTGTGATTAAAGTCCACTGGAAGCGTTAAGAGAAAATCTGGTGCTTACTGGCAATAGAATTGCTGCAAACGCTTTTAAGATAAAATAATGAAATGCAAATAAACACTCTTTTCAATTCAAAAATGCTTCATTTATTCCAAAGGGAAACTAAATGTCATAACTCAAATCATTATCCAGGTGTATTGAAAGAGTTGTTGTGGATGGTGATGCTGTGGGCAGGAAGGATATCCAGTAGCAGTACGTCTTGTAACAAATCTCAAGAGGCCTCTGACTGAAGACTGTTGTTGTATGATCGTCTCATGACTGTCATGACATGCTAACAAGTCAATATCCAGGCAACATAGACTATATTCACAGTAACACATCCTGGATAACACCATCAGTTATTGCCAATCACTGCTAATCCACATCATTTGCTTTAGCTGCTCCTCTTTAAATCTCTATCAACCACAGCGATATTGTAGTCAGGGATTTGATGTTTCCCCATTATGATTGATGAAAGAAATGGATCTTGGATCCTTCTCTTCATCAATGCATCATTTTCTCTGAGATTTGGGATCATAGTTCCGGTTTTATTTTAACTTCTGAGCTTCTACTCTGCTGCTCCCAGCTGTAAAAATACATAACAATGGCAACATTGTTGGCATGTACTGTATGTATGGCACATAATGTTGCCATTGTTATGTGGAACATAGCAACGGCAACATTGTTGCCATTGTTATGCTCCACAACTGTCTGAATGTAAAAATTTAAGAGCAAAAATATTATCTACCACACAGCATCTAAAACGACAGGGAATAAGAGTCCAAACATACAATGACTCAGTCAAAAAGACAAAGGTACTCCAACATGCTGCCACTGTGAGGTGTGCAGTTCTAGAGCAACTTATAGTCAAATTCAGATGCAGTCTTCACTGTCAAGCATGTCATGGTTCATTTTCGGCTTTTAACAACGCAGTTGAACTGTTCTTTTTCCATGAAACCAAAGTTAGTTTTGATGTGTGTTCGGAATATTGTCGTAAAACTTAAATGTGTCAAAGTTTGTCCGATTCAGCTATAGATTGGAAGCAAAGAAGATGAATTAATACTCCCGCTTGTGGAGTGCACCAGAGCATGATGCTGCTGCCATCGTGCTTGACAGTTCAGTAAAGCTTTCAGCCTGATTCCTCCAAGCATTCTTCTTGTTATTGTTGCCAGAAACATTTTTATTGTCCATGTGGGCAGCCGCAGATTCCAGTTGTGCTTGATGGGTTTGGTTTTGGTTGGTGCCCTTCCATCCATTATGATGTAACTCTGGTGACTCTGGTGTCCCAACAATTCCCAGTTCATGGGAGTAACTCCTAGAGTGATCTCAATCATTTAAAACCATTTTTTTGTAAAAAGAAAAAAATTTAAATAGTAGGGAAATCAGAATGACAGTCATGTTCACTCTCACCTGTCAGCCATATTGTGTCTGAAGTCTGAGATGCAGTTTGTCTAAGCTCTGTAGATTCTGTGTTGGTAGTGATACTAAAATATAGCAAAATATACCACATTTCCCTAGAAATATCTACTTTATTGTAAAGTTATGTGATTTTCTTTTTGTATCTTTTTGGTATTTTGTTGTCCACTGTCCAGTTGTTCCAGATATAGAGTGCGACGTCCGAGCAGGGAAGATTAACCTCCCAGAGTTCATTGCCAAGTGTCCAGCACACTGTAAAGAAACCAAGCAGCAGGTCTACGGGACAGGCGTCTTTGCCTCCATCTCCAGCATCTGCAATGCAGCCATTCATAGGTGTTTGGACTGGGAAATGAATATCGCCAAAAGAGTCTCATGATGGTTTTATTTGACAAACATGTTGTCTGCACAGTGGAGTCATCACAAACGCAGGGGGAAAAGTAATTGTGAGGAAGATGGCCGGGCAGAACATCTACAAAGGCAGCAACTCTAACGGGGTGCGGTCACTGTCTTTACCCAAGTGGAGGGAATCATTTGTGGTCTCAGGTATTTATGCAGAATTAAATATTTTTGAAAATCAGTAGTTTAGAAGAAATTTGCTGACTAAAAGTTGAATTTGTTGTGTCAGTTGGGAAACCAAAGAAAGGTGTCATCTACCCGTCCACTCTGGACTATGCTCCTTCAAGACCAACCTACGTGAAGACAGGTATGAAAAGCATCTTCACACTATTACCATGCAGTTTTAATGCATTGTATTTAGTTTTCACCTGAAATGTCTCACTGGAGATAGGCACCAGCACCCCTCCTGACCCCACTAGGGACAAGGGTGTACAGAAAATGGAGGGATGGATGGATGATTTAGTAATCAATTACTCATTAATACATTAAATGTTAAAGGCAGTATGCTCTTTCCATCTATTCGTTATGAACCTGTTAGGACCACCTGTTTTGTCTAGTATATTTCGGGGTCAAAAGGTGACAGAAGAAACATCCCCACATTTGACTCTGGCATGCTGAACCCGGATTTGGATTGCTGCAGTCTGCTAAGAATGACAAGAATGCATTACAAAACAGAGGTTACTCTGTAGACGCTCTCATCCACCCTCCTCGTTTGTGACTGCCTTCATTTCTTCTCTTTTTGCAGGTCCTAAAGACACCAAATTAGCTGCGTTCATGACTCTGCCGCCAACAACAGCACCTGAAGCCACCACAACCCCTGAACCGACAACCACAACTGCTCCCACTACCACCACCACAACCACTATGCCTCCGCCACCACCCACGACCACCAAAGCCCGGGCTGCAGTTAATAAAATCAGGGACGCAGGTGAATAAAACAAGCAGATAAAAACGTTTAAAAAGGTAAACGAGCAGCCTGCCTCGTCTAGTCTAACTTACAGCATTAGCAGCTTATAATCAGAGCTTGCAGCTTGCCGCAACAAGCCTTCTTTTCTGCAGTGAGCGATGATGAGTGGCAATTACAACTGCAATTATGGAGCAATTACCGCTACTGTGTGATGAAGTTAATGCAGTATAGACTGTTTTAACTGTAGCTTTCATCACTGATTTAATAAAAACACAATCACTGAGACTCTGCGTCATTCTGGATGGCGATGCAGGTATGGTGAGTAGACAGTGCCACCGTATCTTAAGGTATGCGTTCAAATGAGATGGGCAGAGGGCCAAATAGGCTGCTGAGTGTTCCCTCTCCCTTTCATTTTCTGTAACATTATCTTCCTTCTCTCCACACCGGCACACCAATTGTCTTTCTTCAATCCAGGCAGCAGTCACCCGTACCTTGCCCATGTGGCTGCCTCAAGTTCAAGTAAGTGAAGCAAAGCAGCGAATAATTGTGTGTAGGAGGGATAGCATGAGGTGCTACAGTGGTGATAGTGTATTCTGGGTTACACAGATCCTCGCAAAAATAACTTCTTCACTCAACAACCACAAACATTAATTTATTTTATTGGTGGTTTTAAGTGGTAAACAAACATAAAGCAGTGCATAATTTTGATGTGGAGTAATCTGCTAAATGTGCCTAAATGTTTCCACTGAGCAATATGCTATGGGTTGGTATACATTTTTTGTCTGTTTCAATTGGACCGGCCTATACAGCCGACCTTTACCTCATCATTCTTGGGCCCCCTTCAGTTGTTGGTCCATAAGACAATGGTACGGCTAGTGTGGAGCTGCTGACATCACACAACACAGTCCATTAACTCTGCAACAGAAAAAAAGTGACTGCTTGTGACAAGTTATACTAGTGCGACGACAAATGTGGCACACAAGGCATTACATGGCATTACAGTGGTCTGCTTTTTAAATATCACCTGTTTTGTTTGGAAGGTCATGGTAGCTTCCATATTTATCTACAAGTAGCTTTATATATATATATAAAAAAAACTACCAAGCCGTAAATACATTACAGTTTGTAATATACATTTTTATCTAAATGTTTTGTGAATGAACTGTGTGATTGGTGTAGGACAGTCACAGAGTGCCCAAGGAAAGAGTCCAAGCCAAGGTGGGTAAATACACTTCAAGAAGTTCCAGCTATTGAAAAAATTATCACACACAAAGCATTTCCAGTCTGACTAAACCATCAAACCATCTCTTCAGTGTTCAGAGGTAGCTCCTACCCAAACAGGTATCCACAACGTGCCAGCGCAGGTAAATCAACTCAAAAATCCAACCTGCTAACATCTGCTTTATAAAAACAGAATTGTTCCTTTTACACTGACACTCAGACACTTTTCTTTTTTTACCTGTGCACATAGGCTCTGCATGCTGTCTCTGTTCAGTATCTACCAAGCTACTTGACTTGTATTAGTTGCAAATCAGAAATGGTGCTTATGGTGTAATCTTCAGCTCTGTGGGTGATGTTCCAACTTTCACAAATATTGGAACCCCTGGTAAAGATGAATGTAAGGACTTAAAATAAATTTGCCTTTTATTGCAATAGTGTAATGATGCCCTTAAGAATCCAACAAGAGTGGATTACACAGAAACATATTGTAACCAAACGTCAAACCATGTTTAGCATGAGTAGCTAAATATTGTAGTACCTTTTCTGGTTTCAGATGTATATTCATCCCAAATATGCCTAATGCCTCTAATTTGCAACATATTTAAATATATAGCTGTTTCATAAGCTGTAATAACTATAACAATCTCCACTTAACAGAGAAACAGTTTGGCACCAACATTTATTGTTGCCTTCCTAAAATAGCGGCCTACTTCATTTTTGTTAAATCACCACCTCTTTTTTTATTTAGGTAAAAGAAAAATGGCTTTTGCCAAAAGGGATTTTGTCCATTGTTTTTGGAAGGTGACATTATGTTAGTTACTTTTAAAATAGGGAAAGCAAGAGAACATGCCAATCAGGCAAATGTTTGTTTACCTTTATATGTAATGAATTGGCTAAAGGGAAATAGATACTTACTTAAGCTTATTCATATCCAGTGAGGGCAATAATCAGAAAGCAACAACTGTAATTGAATTAAATTAGGAGTTTCCTTATTCATTTGCCAGCAGGCACAAAAAGGAGCTGGCTGTAGTGAGGAGCAATGATCTGCCTAGATGACAATTATTAGAAGTCTTATTTGAGAAGCATGCCTGGAAAAAGTATTTTCTGCTCTGCTCTCAAAACATAAACGTAGAATTTGACAAGTACTAGCTCAGACTTGAGCTAAGACTAAGAATAAGCGTTTCTGCAAAGACTCCTAGTGGGTCTAGTATGAAACACAAATGTCTATGTGCAAACACCCTGCTGTTCATACAGAGTATGATGGAGCATCTGTGATGCTGTGAGCCCTCCGGACTTTGTAGAAGTTCATGGCAGCATGGACTCATGAAAAACCGAGCATTTTGAATAAAAATCCAGGGGAAAAAAAAGTGAAAACGGGTTGTTAGTGGGTCTCTCAATAGTATAATGATACAAAACATATGACTAAATAAACAGAAATGGTTATTCAACCATTGAGCTGAAGCGAAAGAAAAGAGTTTCACTCGATAAAATATGAATTTATTCTAAGGACTTTTACACGTCCTTACCAGAGGTGGCAATACTTGAGGGAGATTCTGTATTTTCAATCTGTGCTGATATTTAGACATTGGTGCAATCTGCTAATTTCAGTGAAAAAACTGAACTCTCTACCAGAAGGGGTGCAAATTAACACAAACATTTAACATTTAAACAATAAAATGTATACTTTATTGAAGTATCAGCACAGATTAACTCCGCAATGTCTTGCTATTTTGAAAAACTTCTTCCTTCTAATCTTGGTTCAAGGTTTGCGCCGGCCAGAGGCGGGCTCAGCCATCAGGAGGCAACCATCCTCTCCAGTCGGACCAGGTCAGCCTCCTCATTAGCGCACTTACACCCATGATTAAAACAAAAACGGGGACAGGTAGCATGCAGGTCACCGTCAGCAGACTACTGTAAGTCTAACCCCACTGTTTACACTCATGAGCCTCTGATATCTTTACCCTCAGAGTCACCACTAATACCATCCTCCGAGTTTCCCAGCTAACATTCCTCGCTGCATAACTGCTGTTTTCTGTCATCAGGGGCATCCTCCCAGTCATATTTTCATTTTATGAGATGAAAAGAGTCAAATGAAGCAGAGCTAGTGCTTGTAAATACGCCCATCTTACAAGCTTTTGTTTTTGATAGCATGCTGTGGAGAAAGAAAAAAAGCCTTTAGCTTCCATCAAAGTAAAACAGCTGGGCTACACTTGAGAATGGACGCCCAGAACGGAAACTCTGCTTTACCCTCCTTCCTCTTCTCTTTTTTTCCTCTCTTCTCTTCTCCTATCTGCACTTTTCTCATCGCTTGCAAGCAGCTTTTAACAGGGCTCCACCCGAGCAGACCCCGACAACGAGCCAGTCGAATTCTGGTGAGTTTCTCTGAGCAGGAGCCCTCGACCACGCTGACGCAGACTGGTCAGATCAAACAGCAGATTAAAGACGATTGTAAAAGCGCTGAGTGAAATGTTTACAGTCTGTGGTACACCGAAGATGCGCCCAAATCCAAGCGGATGCTCAGATTTCAACAGGAAAATCTGAATGCGTCTATTTACCTAAGAGATGAAGCAATCAGTCTCTCAGATTCATCTTGATTACTTTGGTGATAATCCTGCTCCATGCTCTAAAATAAAATTTTAACGCCTCTGTTGTCTGAACACAACTTTTGGTTTCTGACCTTTCATTCCCAAATACTCTTTGCTCTCCTGCCCAGTTCAGCCAGCCAGCTGAATTTTATGAATTGGATGAAATTAACTCTTAGTTCAGCCAAAACTTCTTAAATCTGCAGCTGCACTGGACTAAAATAAGAACTAATTCAAAATAGATCGGGAAGGTTAACCATCTCGCTTCATTTTTCGAAAAGAAATAGAATCCAGAAGGTTTGAAACTGAATTTTTATTTCCAATAATCTGAATGTAAAACTGCATTTGTTAAGTGGAATGGCTATGCGCTTAAAATACCTTGAATGGGGCGTGCTGTGGTGGCGCAGGGGGTTAGCACGCCCCACGTTTGGAGGCCTTAGTCCTCGACGCGGACGTCTTTGGTTCGACTCCCGGTCCCGATGACCTTTGCCGCATGTCCTTCCGCCCTCTTTCCTGTCAGTCTATTGTCAAAAAAAAACGCAAGCCACTAACACTGCTAAAAACTCTCCAGAGGAAAAAAAAAAATACCTTGAATGTGCAGAAAAATTCTTGGCAAACAGTTTGTTTTAATTAAAAAGGAAAATATCTTCAATAAAGTCCTACATCAGTAAACTGTGGACTGAGAGGAAAATGTGAGGGTAACTAGTTAAATCTGAAGGACATTTCCATGACAGGGACCGTTTTCAGAGGTTTGTTGGGTCATTAATACTCGCTGCCTTTTAATTTCATTTACCAGGGTGGAAAAAAATTAAACAAATTTCAGAGTGGAAATTTATGCCAGAAACGAGCCCTGGAGGTTGTTCTTTGAAGTTTTCCCAGAGATTTTTTTTTATTTTTTTTTTTAATAATTGCTCAGTATCAGAACTTCAAATTATATCAAAATAACATTTTCTGACATCTGAGGGTTAAGCAGATTGCCAAAAACTTTAATGATTTTAATTGGTTTAATTCTTATTTAGAAAAAAGAACTCTTGTTCAACCAACAATAAGTAAATTTGTTATACTTAGTCTTTTTTTCCAGTGTTTGATTTGGTTATTGGTTAATAGGGATTCTTTGTTTTATTTTCTTTGCTTCATTGGCAATGAGGTAGAAAAAAATAGGTATTTGAATTCTTCAATCTCTGGCAAATAGATTATTAATGTAAATTCTCTCAAAACATTTTCATCATAAGTATTAGAAATCTTTTCAATCACAGCTGTAACTCCCTGAAAAGGTGAAACCGATTTATAATTAAAAAAATAAATAAATGAGACCAGCAGGAGTAAATATGTTCGTCATTTAAAGTAGCTGGTAGTCGCGACAGTTGTGAGTTTTAGCAGTGAAGGTTCAGAGAGTTGAAAAGAGCAGCGCCAAGTAACCCAGTTATGCGCCCAAGTCTGTATCCATTGCAGCATATGGGTCCAATCTCTGAAAAGCTCCACAAACCAGCCAAGGTGTGGCCCTCCGAGGAATGTGCTTCTGTTTTTCCTTTTGCGGAATGCAAAGCCATGAATCCCCTAAAATTAAACAAGGCTATATCTGTTTAAATGACAGCTAATTGTAGGATTTGATTTATAAAAGGCAGTGTAAACTCTTCCACAGAACTTTTGCTGCTTAGCTCTTGATCTGTGCAGGAAGCAGCTATTCAGATCAAGGGACGACCGGGTGATTTACAAAAGAAAATACTGATTCCTTTAGGCTGCTCCTTCAGATGGAAGTCAGAGTTTAAAGGTGAAGTCAAGCAGTGCCTCCGGAGTTTCCAAGATGGATGCTTCTTTTGACTTTGGCTCTTTAGTTTTTGATTTATGAGTTCAAAAAATTTGTTTCCTATGTAGCTTTGGCACCTAGCGGCTTAAAACAGATGTTGGGTGTTATTGCTTTAAGTTATGATACTTATCTGGTGTCTATAATGAAACATGTCAGTCTAACAGCCAAAAGGATGCATGAAAATATTTTAGTAATCACGCTATACCACTTAGAAAGGCATTTATATCCACTGAAGCTTTCCAATTTTGGTCAGGCTACAACTACAAACCCCAATTTTTTTCAATTGGATCTTATAGACGAGGACAAAGTAGCGTGGGTTGGGGCATTAACAGCAAACATGTGGATGAAAGTGCTCTCAGATAGGACCGAAATTACAAATTTCTTTGTCCAACATGAAAATTGATGAAAAAAATCACTGCATATCGATCTGAATACCCCGCCCTCATGGTGAAACAACAAGCTGAAAAACTACTGTAAACTTATAGCTAAAGCTGTAAAGGAATGGTTTAGATCAGGGTATATCAAAGTCTTGCAATCAAAGCACAGACTTATATTCAATTGAGAATTTATGGCATGACTGAAAAGTAATGCTCCTAGATGGTCTTCGTTCAATGTGACTGAACTTGAGACATTTTGAAAGGAGAGTTTGAAGTTTCAGTGTTAAGATGTCCAAGGCTGGAGACTTACCCAAAGTTTGCAAACGTAAATACAGGAACGCAAATGTACACCACACTTTTCAGATAATTATTTGCAAAAATATGTCATGGGTTAAAACTGACGCCTTTTTGCCGTTTCGTTCCACCTCTCAGTTACGCACCACAATGTGATTCTCTCACATTAAAACCAAAAGAAAAACATTTAAGTCTGTTATTGTAACTTGACAAAATGTGGAAAAGTAAGTAAGATTTGGAGCTGCTGTAAATGTTTTGGATTATGTCTTTTAGCAGAGTTGTCTTTTGTGCGAGCAAGTGTCACAACACTCATTCTGATATGAAATAAGGTCCGATCCAAGAGGAGGATCCTCAGCTTTTGACCTCTGCGATCACTGAATTGGTTATGATTAAGGAAGTTGAATTTGATCCTTTAAGGCAGTATTTAATAATATTTTTTTAAAAAGTCAACAGCAGCATATTGGCTTTATCTCTGCCTGCTATCTAAACTGTCCCTGGTTTGACATCGGGTCTATAATAATAAGTCCGCGCTTCAGTGGGCTGCTGGCTGCGCTCTCTCAGGCCGCCTTTGCAAACAGAGACCCTTCTCACCAGCCGGCCCTGTATGGGAACCTCAAAGCCGAACGCTGTGTGTTTGTGCAAGCTGCCTGTCCTCCTCAGAGTGGATTTCACTGAAGTGTACAGTCATGGTTCAGTCTGTTGTTGCAGAGGTAGCTTTGCCATTCTGTTTTTTACCTCAACTTATAAATAAAATTAACTATCCAGACAGTTTGCTTTTTGTTAATTTAAGTTTGCATTCATGTGACCAACTTTTAAGAAAGTACATAGGGTAATCTGAAGTATTTTAATCTATGTAGATAATATCATAATCAGCCCAGAAAACGATCTTAAGCATAAGGAATAAATCATTCTTTCGAGATTAAAGAAACAAAGAGTCTGTAAATTGTTCAGGTTTAAATTTATTTCATCTACCAAATTATTTACATATAATCAAAAAACATTTATTATTAATCTCATTATTCATATTAAATCCTAATGAGTTAATAAAGCAGCAAGTAGCACAACATTAATAAACTAACACTAACAACAACTGCCCCAACATGCCTAAATATATTATTAATGTAGACAAAATACCATTTCATTCCTGGAAGCTGTTTTACATCCAAACTTATGTATAAAGTTGAACAAGCATGCATTAATCACTATGTAAAGTTAACTAACTTTGGTTTGTTTTTAAAAGGCTTTCCTTAATTTCTAAATCATCCGCTATAGTTTGACATATATTCACAAACATTCAGACATGACCCCCTGAGAATAACAGTGCAATCATAAAAACGTAAATATTTTGAACTGTGGAGGTGGAGTAAGAGGTTGTTTTGGCTAAACCTAAGAGTGCAGTAAGAGCATTTACATGGGCGTTTGGCAGTTCTTTCAAGTCTTTTTTTTTCCTGTATGTCCACTACAAAACAAAACACAAATTCATATTAAGTTTTTTTTTAACCTTTCGAACCAAAAAGTTGAAAGAAAACAGCAAGTTTTCTCTAAAACAACAGGCGGCAACTCAGTCCTCAAGCGTCTGAGTGTCTACTGTTTGTGTCGTTCTGAACATCTTGTGCGTTCTCCACTAATAAATCCCACTTTATTGGCGATCGCAAGTATGTTCCTCCTTCATGCCTGTCCTGAAAACGGCTTTCTAATTCTCCCGTGCACAGCTTTCCCCAGGAGAGACTGGCCACCCTCTTCTTACTCTCGCCCTGACTGGTTCCCAGGAGCTCGACGACCAGCAGGTAGCAAACAGTAATCCCTCAGCAAAGACTGACATAAATGTTGGTTTTTAATCAGATTAAGGACAAACGGGCTTAAAAAAAAAAAAAATATCCAGAGTGAATTAATCTTTCCGGATGTTGCTGACACATCAATGTTCTCTGCTCAGATGTTAGCTATGCAGTTCCAGACTCAGGATACTCATGGAGTGAGACAGAAACACCTGAGATTCCAGGTAAGTAAATGCACCTCCTCTCTGACAGAGTGCTGCAGTTTTGGGTGCGAATCGCAACCTTCACTGCACACCTCGTATCCAGCTGTACTGCATGCTCGTGCATCTGGTACAGTTCGGTATCTGCTGATCATGTATGAGCTGAATTGACTCCATGTGTAAGTACGTACATGCAAGGGAATCTCTGTTTACATGCCATCTGCCTGCCATATGAGGGCTTCTTTGAAGTGCAGAAAAGCAGAATGGGACAGGATATTGATGCATGTGAAAGTGATGTACTCTGAGGTGATAATTGTGGGAAAAAAAGTCACTGTTTTCACTGGTCTGGGACTGGTCGTGAAGGATTTCTGACCAATCGTAACCATGGAAACGTGCTTTTCCCTCTGACGTTTCCTCCACACTAACGGGTTTCGTAACGTCCTCCTCTAGCTCGGGATCTCAGGCCTGATATCTCAGAGTATGAACGCTGGCTTTATAGCTTTGGACCATACCGTAAGTGTTCATGCATTTCTATTTTGTTGGGGTTACTAACAAATCTCCAGGTTGTAGAGTGTCAATAAATGGGTTGGGATTACCTTGCTAAAGTGTTCAACCCGTTGGACTTTTTCGCGTTTTGTCACATAGCACCTCCAAACTTCAATGTGTTTTATTAGGATTTTACATCAGCCACCATTACTTCGTTGCACCGGAAATGAAATTATTGCAACCAATAGTATTCAGAAGTGATCATTTGCAAATAGATTCAGTCTGTGTGTAATTTATCAAAAAAAGCACAGTTGTTCTGTGAAGACGTGTCAGAGAACATTAGTGTTTGGAACCAAAACTACACCAGAATACTTAGACCCTCTCTTAAAAATACTTATAGCTTCCCATTTTAGTAATTCAAATACCAAATATACCAGAGTATGTATTAATATGCAGTGTGCTACAGAAACTAACATCTACAGTTTTTCTTATCTCCACTCTAGGTTGGATAGCCGATCAGCACCAAGGAAAACCAATTGCACTCTTGAATTGGTTGTTTTGCAAACACCTGTCAATAGCATGCCCATTGCACCGAGGATGCATTTTTTAATACATTTTTTAATGTACTCTAAAAAAAGGCAGATTTTCTGCAAATAGTTTGGAGTGACATTCCATAGAAAAATCACAGTAGTCTGGAGTCTACTTTAAAAATAAAGTGTCAAAAAGACATACTGAACAGGTCAGAGATATCATGTGTGAAAGAAAACTAACACTGCATTTCACCCTGAACACACCATATAGAATATGGTGGAGGTAACGTGATGCTGTGAGGATGATTTTCATATGTAGACAGAAAAACCGATCAGAGATGATTGGATTATGGATGATTTTACACTGACTGACACTAAAATGAACAAGACATTCATTGGTAAAGCCTGCAGTGGTAATATAGCAAATGTGATTCTGAAACCTACTGAGTCAGGGGTCTGGATTCAAATGCATGACACATTTAAATACAACTAATGCATATTTTTGAAGTTTTGGGGGGTTTTATGCAAAACTTATACCGCACATTTGTATCTAGGCAAACTCATGTTAGGCTAGTTTTCAGAATAATAGCACCCACTTACGTGTGATTTAACGTCAGTGTAAATGCTGCAACCCTTGATTTTCATTTCAGGCCATTAAATCGGTAAATGGGGATAAAAGAAGGCAGACAACATTTTACAGACTTTTATTTCTAAAAATATAACATGTAACCCTTTTTTCTACTTTGCAATTATCCGCTGCTTTGTGTTGGTCTATCACATAAAGTTTGTGGTTGTGATGTGACAAAACATGGAAAGATTCAAGAAGTATGAATACCTTTGTAAGCAGATGAAAAAACTGTTTTCTTTTATCCAGGTTCAGCTTCTGGTACTTTTATATTTAATTCACAGTATAAACACAAGCAGGCTGGCTGCTTCCCTGTTTCTTCTCTAGTGTTTTCACAATACCCAGATATTACAGTTGGGTCAATTTCCGTCTGACTGCACATGAAAGAACCTAAAATACCTTAACTGCTCTGTGAAAGGAAACCAAATTTTTTTTTTGTTTTATACTTGCATGCCTTCACATTAAACAATATAACTCGCTTGCAGTACGACCTGCTGACGAGGCACAAAAGCCCAGCAGAAAGCACTAAATCTCATCTTTCAAACATTGCGCTTTCTTCTTTTTTAGAGGCACAGGTTGGCATTCAAATCTGAGGTCTGGAAACCATTTGGAGCATCCACCATAAAAATACAACCAGAATTCCAGCCAAGCTAAACATTTAAACAGAGTGGTGTGCTGGCTGTTCTGCCACAGTGTTAGTGTTTTCTTTGGTTGCAGTTTTTTTCATATTTGATAATGTCTTTATTTTTAGCCCCTCGCTCCACTGACTTAGATGGCAGCCACAAAATGCCCCTGCACTTACCCCATGGCAAAGGTGAGCAGCCATAATGAACATCCAGGGAGGCCTTTAAGATTATTATGCAGCTTTTGCACAGATTGCTGTTGAAACTCAGTTGTGAAAAAGTCTTTGTCACTTCACTGATTTCTTCAATTTTTGCTATTTAGTTACACATAAATGTTTCAGATCAATAAACTAGTTTTAGTATAAGACAAAGATAACCTGACTCAGGGGTCTGGATACAAATGCACAACACGTTTAAATACAATTAATGCATATTGTCAGAGTATTTTGAAAATAACTAACTTGAAAATGGCAATGGTACTGCAGTACTGAAATTATTTTAAAAGTAAAAATTGCTTGTATTATGCTTTTTAACAACTCTCATCAAATGTTAACTTGGAATGCAGCGTCTTACATCCCTGTGGAGGATTTTTGGCCCACTCTTGTTTTAATTCAGCCACATGGAGGACTTTTGAGCACGAACTCAACTAAAGGTCACATCATCTTAATAGGATTTAATGCCATTCTGTGACTAAGTCACTACAAATGCTTCATTTATGACTCATTTCCACTGATTGGTACGGCACGGGTTCAGTACACTTTTTGTCTGTTTCCATTGTAAACAATGAGTGTTTTCTTTTTCTTTTAGAATTGATAAATTAGTATTGAATGACTGAACAAGGGAAGTTGTGGTTTCTTTGCAAGGTTGTTTTAGATATTTTTACCTTTTTAAATGAAATAATAATTTGAAAACTACTTTAGTTACTAGAGCTTTGTTGATCTGATTTGATTAATTCTCTGAAACATTTAAATGTCACCTAAAAAGCAAAATCCAGAAATCTGAAATGGTGAAACTTTTTCACAGCACTGTAGGTAAATGCTTCTGACCTTATGACTTGCTGTTTTCCTAATGCTTAGCTTGTATAATGTCATTCATGCAGTGGAGCCAGTAGATGCCTGGAAACAAGATGCCAACCCCTATGAATCAGGTAAGTTTGCTTGCACTACTGCTCGTTTTGCCACTTTGCAGCTTTGCAATAAGTGCGATTCAAACCAAAGCCATCCGAGGATAAGACTCTGGGTTTTGGCTCGGCCTGTAATTGAAGGGAATTGGGACAAACACCAAATGGCATGGTGGTTCGGGGCATGATGTGTGTGACTGGAAACATTTGGGGTCACTAGAAAGAGGACGCCTTCAAACTTTCAATGTAATTCCCTAAAAGTAGGCGTTTGAGCTGTCTTTGTTGTGTTTTATTTTCGTGGTAAACACCCAACTGCATTTTCCTGGATGATGAAAGGTTAAGCTGATTATTTTCCCTTCAGTCGTCCCACATGAAGACGACCAAGATAAAAAGGAAAAAGATCAAGGATTCTGGAGTATTTAAAACAGCTAATTAATCCAGAAACATCTTGACTTTTAAGCATTTCTCTGTTTTGTTGCTTTCTAGGTTTTAGCTTGAGAGAACCAGAGGTGCTGCCCAGAGCACCTGAACCGCCTGCATCACAAGGAGACCCAAGTATGTGGATGTTCTTGCATCTATGAATATGTGAATGTTATTCATCTCTGGCAAGCACCCAGGTATACATCTAGCTTTAGTCCTATTAAAGCAGATAATACTTTTAATTATGCATACCTGAGAGTGATTGCCTATTCCGAGGATTTTCTTGCGCCTGCACTTTCAAACAAGGTCCTTTTTATCCTGGTGGTCCCTGCTGAGATCAGGTGCAGATTATTCTGCTAGGTGAGGAATTTTAATGCATATAGAGCTAAATCTGTTTTAATTGTAAATCTTATAATTTCTGGCTTATTCTGACCTTCTGCTTTTATAAGATTTGTAGATGTAGAGTTGTGTTCAAAATGATAGTGAGATGTTTAAAAAACGATTAATCTCAGATTCCTGACACATTTTATTTCCATATGCAAATTTAAGTTACTTTATTTGTGCCATCATAGTCCCATTTTACTTGATGGCTCCTGACCTTCTGAGGATGACAGTGCATTATTCTATTCACTGTCAGGATGTTTGCACATCCTTAAAAAAATCTTAAATTGAATTATCTAAAATTAGGGCCTTAACATGTCTTAAAGTCATTAAAGAAGATGTAACCAGGCCTTAAATACGTTAGCAAGACTATTTAGTCTCATGTCCTATGTAGGTTTTTCTTGTGGAACTTTTTTATCCGGTAAAAGTTTGAGTTATGTGAAGCCATTTTCACTCACTGCATTCTATGTCTCAAGGTGGTAAAGGCTACAGGTAACAAGCCGCTAATACTTGTTTACTAGCTAGTTAGAGAGCGATGTGCCATATGAGAAGTGCAAAGTTGCTGCCAAGAGCCAAAAACCTCCCAGAAATTTCACAGTTTTAGCCCGCTGTATTTCTTTCCTATATCTTTCTCATAATATAGATCTTAAAGACTATCAAATGCCTAGAAAGCTGATGTAGGTTCATTATATACTTGAAGTTACTCACCACTGAAACGCAAGCCTGAAGCAGTCTGTAAAACATTTGGACTCTGCATAGTCACAGTAAAATGTATTTTGTTGAAAGTTAAAGAAATTCAGTAAAACTTCAATTGCAGGGTAACAGTCCAAGAAGTCAGGCTATAATATCCTTAGGAATTAGATTCTCCCACTATGAGTCTACCATCTGACAAACTCTGAATACCAATGGTGTGTTTGCAGCTGCTGCTGCTACTAAAACAAAACCAATGCTACTCAAAAAGAATATTACTGTCTGGCTTCTGTTTGCCCATTTTGCCTGGCTTTAAAGACAAAATAAAACAGAAGCTTGTCTGAATAATGTCTTGCGGATAGACTAGAGCAAACTACATTACTGGATTTGGGCCAGAGCAGCTTTCCTTATTGAGTGACTCTAAATTATGACAGCGAATTTAAAAGCTCAGCTGAATTGAAAAACAAAAACATGTAATCAAATACGTGTAAGAGTTTTAAAAAAAAAATGAATATTTGGTTTCCTTTATCATAAGTTTGAAAGTCTTATTCATATAGAAACATTAAAAAAACAACAATCCACCTCAGTGCAGTGTGGTGTAGCTGCATGATGTGTTTCCTTTTTGTCCCACAGATTGTAAGGTTGATCTTGCCTTCCTGATGGATGGCAGCTGGAGCATTGGGAAGCGGCGTTTTAAGATCCAGAAAGACTTTCTGGCTGAGGTGGCTCAGGTCATCAACGTAGGCATGGCTGGACCAATGATGGGCATCATCCAATATGGGTAAATTCTGTCTATGCTTTCTGTAATTTTGTCCCAGTTTGGGAAAAGAAGATATAAACTGAATAGTTTATTGTTTTGTTTGAAGTGACGATCCTGTGACGGAGATCAGTCTGAGGGCCCACTCCAGCTCCAAGGACGTGAAGTCGGCCATAGATAAGATTGTGCAGAAGGGTGGCATGTCTAACGTTGGTGAGTTGCTGCCAACTGCAACAAAAACACACAAACTCAAGTGTGAAAGTGAAAGGGTTACAATTATCGCATGGTTTTTACTGGGCTGGCACATTTTCACATGCAGGGATAGAATTAAATCTAAATTTGCCAGGAGACCAGCGAGCTAAATTGCAGTTCTCTTTCTAGTAAGGCGTGTTTTTCTTCTCCTGCGACCAGAACGCATTTGCTTTTTACAAGCTTGCAGGGGTCAGCTCTCAAAAAGCAAGGGCTGTTTGTTGCTTTTTTTTGGTGCGGCAGCATTCATCAGCTGCAGATTTTGGAGCTGATTGCTGGATTTTTTTTTAGGGTTTGCTAAATTTTGCTTGCTGACAGTTTGTTGGGTTTGACCACAATCGTACAAAAGTGTGTGAATGTAAAAGGCTCTATAATCTTGATCAGAGCCTCTCCTGTTATTGCAAAGACTACCAACAATCAACTGACAAACTAAATATAGGTTATCCCAGTACAGAGATATCTCTGAGCAGAATACTCAGTCCTTTAGCCAATGCATGGTTTCTTCCACCTTCTGTATTGTATTCAATAACGTTTTGTAAATCTTAAAGCAGCATCAAACTATATATACTAAGCTTTAAATATCTCGCTGACACAACATAGACTTGGTAGCATCACGCTGTTCAGATGTAGTTATCGATTATTCTGACGATTAATCAATTAATTGGATAAAAAAAGGCAAATTCTGCCGACTTTATTTAAGCTTTTTATACAATATTAGAAATGCATTAAAAGATGCAAACGAATAATTGAATTTCTCTTTTAAATAAAAAAAAAAACACATTTTATTGCCTATAATGCAACAACAACATTCCTTTAGTGTGCACTTGATAATTTGTAACTTGTAGCATCAAAATGTGAAAAACTCAGCTCTTTTAGCTCAACTTCATATCAATACAGTGTGGGGTTGATCTGTTTTCTACAGTTTGGATTAACTAATTAATAATTAGATTTAAAACGGTGCTTAATAGCAGATATGTTTGTAGAGAATTTGAACCAGGTGATGCTAAAACTGCCACTTGGGTGGCTTTGTGGGGGTTGTTAAAGTTTCAGCTGCACAATTTCAGAACATTTGGTGGATTATTAGAAGCTTTTCAGAAGAATATTACTTCAAAATAGCGGTCATTGTGTGGCAGGAAAGCACAAAACCTTTAATAAAATTCAATGTTATTGCACTTTCCTCATTAGTTAATTTATTCTGAGGTCTCTGGAATCTGCTGAATGTGTCATCATCAATGATTAGTCATTGGTTAATGAAGTGTTTCTATGTAGTAGAGTTGCACAACAGAAATCCCAGGACAACATCAAGATTTAAAGAGACACAGCGCTGCAAAAAACTCAAGTCTCATTGTGTTCTAAGTGTCAAGTCCTTTGCAGTCCCAATACGACCTGGGACTGCAAAGGATTTAATTTAAAATCATTTTCAGTTCCAATTTAAATGTCATGGGTCTATAAATGCAGCAGATGATGTTTGTGGCACAAGAGTTTTTTGGAGTTGGGTGAGTTTTATGTTGTGTTTGCTGTCTGTCACATAAAATCCCCACAAAACACAGTGAGGTTAGAGGTTGTGACATGACAAAATGTGAAAATGTTCAGCGGGCATTATGCTTTCTAAGGCACAGCAGCATCAGTTATTTGTCTCCCTGTCGCCCTCTGGTGTTCAAACAGGAAAGGCCCTCTCCTACATCAACAAACAGTACTTCAGTGATGCAAATGGGAATCGTGGAGGGGCTCCTAACGTGGCGGTGGTGCTTGTGGATGGCTGGCCCACAGACAAGGTGGAGGAGGCTTCTCGACTCGCCCGAGAATCCGGCATTAACATCTTCTTCGTCACCATCGAGGGCCCTGATGAGAATGAGAAACAAAATCTGGTTGAGGCCAACTTTGTTGACAAGGTGGTGTTTAGTTGCACAGGTTTACCGGTGCGGCCCATAAAAACAGTGTAACACTGTTTTCTGTTTCACTCCCCAGGCTGTGTGCCGGACAAATGGCTTCTTCTCCCTTCCCGTGAACAGCTGGTTTGCCTTGAGAAAGGCTGTGCAGCCGCTGGTGAAGCGGGTGTGCGACACGGACCGCCTTGTGTGCAGCAAGACCTGCCTCAACGCCAACGACATCGCCTTCGTGATCGACGGCTCCAGCAGCGTGGGGACTGGCAACTTCCGCACGGTGCTTCAGTTTGTGGCCAACGTCACACGGGAGTTTGAGATCTCGGACACGGACACGCGGGTGGGAGCTGTGCAGTACACCTACGAGCAGAGGCTGGAGTTCGCTTTCGGACAGTACAACAACAAGGCCGAGCTGCTGAACGCCATAAAGCGCATCAACTACTGGAGCGGCGGGACCAGCACCGGGGCCGCGATCACCTTCGCGGCAGAGCAGCTCTTCAGCAAATCCAAACCCAACAAACGCAAGATCATGATCGTCATTACAGATGGACGCTCGTACGATGACGTCAGGGCGCCTGCGCTGGCTGTCCATCGCCAAGGTGAGACCTCATCACTGGACAATGAAGCAAAATGGCTTTAATGTCACATTAGCCTTCAGAGATGCACATGCAGTTCTTTTTTGATAACCTGTGTTTTCCTCCCCTGATCCAGGTGTGATCGCCTACTCCATCGGTATCGCCTGGGCCGCCCAGGATGAGCTGGAGTACATCGCCACTGACCCCGACAAAGAGCACTCCTTCTTCGTGGACGAATTCGACAACCTCTACAAATACGTCCCCAAGATCATCCACAACATCTGCCAGGAGTTCAACTCTCAGCCCAGGAACTGAGGTCATCAGTGCGGAACTGGTTTTGAAATGGAGAAACTGAGGCCTCTAGGACTGGCTTTTCCAAAGCCAAAACCTCAACTGTATTGAAAAATTTGTGGACTAAGCTCAAAACCTTGGCATGTATCAGTAAACCAACTCATTTAGAACAATTAGTTGTCAAATATCCAGCCAGAATTAAGCCAGAAGCCTAATTATGGTTTAAAAAGCAATCGTACAAGTGGCCAAGGTTCAATTCTCTAAAAAAATATTTGAGGCGGTATGTATATAAAACTTTTTAACCCTTATGAGCCTGCGAGGATCAAAACAAGTTTTGTAACCTAACTCTTGTTCTTGGAATTCCTTGACAATCTTTGTTGTGAAAACGATTCAAACACATCTTTAAAGGCAGAAAATAATACCACGTTCATTCTAATGATGAATTTTTGTAAACTTTTTATTGTAACTGTATTCGATCATGGATTTGAATATAAATTTTAAAATGTATCAACACAGTAAATTCTCCTGAAAATCATTAGCATTGCACCATTTGTTGGTGCCACAAACAAGACTGTCAACTCTTTGGTGGCCAGTTTGTGTGATTCCCATCACACAAAATTTAGGTAATTACTTAACTTTATCAAAAGAAACTGAAATAAAACAGAAAGCTACAATGATATACTGCAGTCAAAATTCAACTCTTTTTGTGCGTTACTAGAAAGTGATTCCAACATAATAAACTTTGCGGACATATGTAGGTTTAACACATTCCTAACATTTCCTTTAATGGCTTCGTATACTTTATAAACTTGTTAACATGGTGCTTTCATATGATTACCTGTGAAGAGGATCATCTCTTTCACAGCTGAGGCATTTTGATCTTCCTAATAGGAGATGTAATCTGAGTTCAAGTCAGAGACTATGGTGCTGTTTATCAAATTTTTATGTGGGTGTAAAAGCAAACCACCAGCATGGATGTGGACTTCTGTGAAAAGTGGGGTTGTTTTATGCAATTTATTTCATCCCTTTCTGTATTTCTGTAGCGAGCGGCTCCTAATATACCAAGCATTTTGAAGTTTTAAGAGTATTTATGATTTTTTTTGCCTTTGTTTTTCTGTTTGTACATATGCTTATTAAAATGCCTTGCTTGTCATGTTCACATAATTGATCATTTTTTGTTTTTAATAAAACAAATGAACAGAACATGATGCTTTTATGGTTGTTTTTTTTCTCAGCATATATTTTTTAGATGATTGTAAATATGAAAATAAATATGTATATATTTTTATATTTCTATTGCCAATGAAGGCTAAGAAACATTGAATTGTCAGAGAAAAAAGGAGGGACAAAAAGGAAATGTCACCAAAAAAATAACTCAGCATTTGCACAATACATGTAGCAAAATATCAATGTGTCCGAACATGAGAAATTATCTTTTAAAATGTATTCAACTTAGACCTTTGCTTTCGAATGAAGTAGCAGAGTACAAGGAAATTGCAACAGAGAATCAAATATTCCTTGTGGCTTTATATATCAAAGCATACTCAGGGAACAAAGCAAAAGAAAACAAAAGAAATGAGGAAGAACGCAAGTACAAAGTGAATGATGTAATGGGTTGTTAAGATTCACACCGAAAAGAAATTACAAAGCTTTCTGGTACCAGTAGAATACATTTATTTTGTTTTTCAATGCAATCCAGGTGGGGGGATTGCATTGAGTAGTAAGTAGTAATTATTTGCAGTAACTCTTACGAATTTTAAGCTTTTCTTTCCATATCCAAACACCACTTTTAATCCGTTCAGTTTATAACAGGCAACATTGATTTAGATGCATATGTACATGTGTGTCATGTAAAATAAACGTTTTCACCTCAGATTGTGAAGAGCGGCCATATTGGATCTTGAAGTTGGTGTTGGAAAAATTCTCTTACAGTCCAAGTTGGAAGTCTGTTTTCTGCAGCGGCGTTCAAGTTGATTTTCCTGATTCGGAAGTTTGAATTTCTGACTTTTGACTGCAAACTGAACGCAGCATGACTTCGCAGAAACTCACCAGAAAACCCAAAGTACTCATTTAAGACCTAATGAGGAAAATCTAGTCAAAATAAAAACAATTTAAGGCCTAAAATTGAGATTACTCAAGGTGATTTAGTGAATTTATCAATTCAAAATTTTAACTTATAATAACAATGATAAAAAGTAAATCAGATGAATCTACTACAACTTTCCAGTTATTGTTACTTATATAGGGTTTCTCAAATGTATATGTAGGAATCAAAGCAACATTTCAGGTGCGTTTTTGATGAGAGAAGGACATTATAACATAATATAAAGCTAAAAAAAGTTGATATAACATTGAGCATAATTCAATTCATGCAATCGGGCCAATCAAAAACAGCATTCAAAATAACCAGCATCTGAGCCCAATTAACATTTTACAGCAGATTTTATTTCGAACATACTCTCATATACAAACCAGTGACTGAGAAAATGGCTCATGTAAAGCTGTACTCTCTGCGTACAACATCCTGTTTGCCTTTTTTAATCTTAGCTTGCTTTCAAACCTCATGGATTTACAGTAAACTGGAACTGCAGGACATTTCTCTTGGTTAAATCATCATTTCATATAGTCCTAAAAGTACTGCACTAATCTCCTGCTAAACACTGGACTACTGTAAATACCTGGACATGATACATCACATTGTAGTCAAGCATGTCCACACAGCTGAGGCGGGGGAGGAAAAAAAAAAACTATATACAGTACACAGCATTCATTTCAAACAAGAGCAAACTGGCCAAAATGTGTTAGATAATCCTAAAAGTTGACATCTAGAATCAAGTCTGTTTAATTTTAATTATATAACCAAAATGGTTTACTTTGGACACATAAGCGTGTAATCTTCAGAAGTGTACAGTGGCTTGAAACTAAGAAACAGGCATGTAATTAATGGTCTGTATCGCTCTACCAGCGCTGCCTCCAAACACACAGAACTGACATCCCAACCACACTTATCAAAAACAAAAACTCAAACTCACGCTGCACTGTAAATTTTTAAGACTGAATATATATTTTTGTTTATTATAAGCATTTGTAATTTTACATCCAATGTTAAAACCGACAACATTGCGACAACCAGCTTCCCCCCCGAAAAACAAGCTTGTTAAAATAAAATTTTTTAAAGACCTTTTTAAAGCAAAGGCACATTTGTCAATATAGGTTTTTAAAAAGGAAAATAAAGGCAGGTCAAGCAAGCAGAGTCAGTCTGGGGAAGCTGAGGAGAGGAGCTGGGAGGCTTCTGCCTCAGAAACGCAACACGGAGAAAAACTTGGTTTAGCCGAGGACGATCTGGGATGAGCGTGAAGGAAGATGGGACCTCACATCTCCACTCCTCGCTGCCACTTGTCCTGAGCCTCTCTCCTTTCTGTGGAGGTGAAGTTTTGAGTCTGTCTGCAGGGGGCACTGTGGCCAGTCACACCCAGGCCTGCCTGGATGGTGAGGAGTGAAGGAGGTCGGGACCAGAGAGCAGTTCCTCCTCCTCCTCCCAACCTATTTGAGGCTATTGGCTACATAGTCTGCAAGTCTGACAGGAGACCAGTGGCTAGTTTGAGGTGGGACCGGACTCGCTGCCTGACTGTCCTTCCCCTGCTGTGTCTCTATTGGTCCCTGATCGTAGGAGACTGAGTCAGAGAGCGAGGCTGTGGTGGGGGAGGGACGTGTTGCTCCGTGTCATACGAACACCTTGGCGAGAGCGTCCGCCCCGGCACTGGCGATGTAGCATTTAGACGGATGGAATGCCACGTCGTGGATTGATTCCTCGAATTTCTTTCTGTGAGCCGTGAACTCTTGGATGCAGGTTTTACTCTCCAGGTTCCACAGACGGATGGAGCAGTCGTGACCTGAGAACAGAACATGCAGGAAGTTGCTTAGAGGTTTTATTTGGCTTTTAGCCCTGAAGACATTTCATATTTTGCATGAATTAGGAGCAATGTTATGCTTCCTCGAATAGGTTAGAATAGGTATACGGGAGATACAAAACATGTTCATTGCCTTTTTTATGCAAAATCATTCTTAGATAATGAGATTTCAGTATGCTCAATTCTGCCTATTTTGAGCTGCTTTAGGGCCTCTTGTCACTTTAAATCCAAATTAGCTGCTGCTGGCCACGCCCACAACTTAATGGCTGCAAATAGATGTGCAATTATACAACTCTGAAAAGCAGAAGTGTAGCCTCCTGCACTAGATACATTGACCAAAATAAAACATATTATTTTTCTAGAAAATATTAAAAAGCAAACAAATAAAGCTATTTAATATTTTCTTTTCCCCCTCTGAGTGAATGCAGTCAAGTTAAAGCTTGGCTACTTCTACAATTTGAGATCCTGCAAGGAAAATTAAGGAAAAATAATACTTTAAGGCTTTCTGCACATCTTTACCAGTGGTGTCAATTAATGTTGAGGGAGGTGTAGTAAATAAATATAATTTAAAATCCTTGTTCAGCATAATTCACATTTTCCAAATACTGCCAGTTATTTCAGACTGGGTTTGAGTCGATACTCACTGCCTGACATGAGATAAAGTCCGTTTGGATCCACAGCTAAGCTGGTGACAGCGTCCAGATGGGCCACCATAGAGTGAATCAGCTTCCCGCTGTTATTGTCAAAGAATTTGATGTGTCTGTCCTCTTGCGCTGTGATGGTGATTGGAAGAGTTGGGTGGCTGAGGACCTTGTTGATCTGACAGGGAGTGCCTGGTAAAAGGAAAAAAAAAAGATTTAAAGATGAAAAACACAGAAATATCTGACTCAAACAAAAAATACTCTAAGATTTTGTGTTTTTTGCAGAGCAAGATGAGATTGATAGTGCATGATTAACTTTAAATGATTCGATTTCCTCATCAAATTAAACTTTGTTAGATCCGAATCACTGGGAAGTGAAGAGGAAAATGGCTGCACACAAATGGATGTAATTACCCAATAATTTAGTCATTTAAAAGGTGAGTCAATGTTTGTTCAAGCTGATTTGTTCTACATTTTCAGCCCACCTCAGTTTATACCTTGCGGAGCGCGTCCCTAAACTTACCTGGCTCCAGATTAGATTCCATACTGAGCACCAGCTGGCGGGTCTCCATGTTGAAGAGGCCGATCTGGCCGTTTGTGAAGGATGTGACCAGATGAGCTGGTTCACTGCACACCAGGTCCACAGAGGATGGAACGCCCAACTCTAGTAGAGGGATAAACAAGTGCAAGTTTTAATTCCTCAATTTTGAATAAAACAATAAAAAGGTAAATGTATGTGAATACGGTTGTTACTTTTGTTTTCGTTGAATACTGCGAGTGAAGGGGAGGTGGTGTTGGCGTCCCACAGCCTGACGGTTCCGTCGGCGGAGCAGGAGAGGAGGCGCTGGTGTGCGCTGCTGTACACCAGACCCCACACCGAGTCGGTGTGTCCACTCAGCTCTCCGCGCAGCACTGACGGCTCTGAACACACGGGGACCACGGTCACTTTTCATGCTTTGCAGCTAAAAATCACGCCTGTTTCAATCGAAAAACGCGCTGAGGTTACCGTAGGAGTCATAGGGGTCGATGTTCGGATTGGGCGTGTTCCAGCACTGGATGGTGCCGTCAAGCCCTCCACTGAAACACTGCTCCCCTGTACTGCTCATCACCACACTCAGTACAGCGCCCCTGTTGTGTTTTACACAATAAAATAGCAACCATTAAGTGATCTGTATAGCAAGCTGAAAAAAAAAAAAAAGAATTAATAAAAGTGCCATATTTTACCTGTGGGCTCTGAAAGTGTAGATAGGCTCCACGTCTAAAGATGTACTCCTGCTGACAAAATGTTGATTAATTTAATAAAAAATAAATAAAAACAAATATCTGAAATCTGAAGCAAAATTAAGCCTCTCATTAATTTACCACTGTGGGACAAAAATATAGTTTTATATGGTTTAATATGGCTCATATTTGCTGCAACAAACATGAGCCTCATGTTTGAGACTGAAATCAGGCAGAAAAGGCTGAATAAAATCACTGCTATGTAGGAAATTGAACATATATCAAATAATCTTTATATATTAA
Source organism: Brachyrhaphis roseni (assembly GCA_903066815.1). Classification (NCBI taxonomy): domain Eukaryota; kingdom Metazoa; phylum Chordata; class Actinopteri; order Cyprinodontiformes; family Poeciliidae; genus Brachyrhaphis; species Brachyrhaphis roseni. The sequence continues at coordinate 33,500 of CAEFZY010048832.1, forward strand.
ATATTGGACTAACATGCTTCTGACTTAATATTTTTATTTTTACTAACCTTGTTGGCTCCCTGGACATTTGTTTTAGTTTTGTTCCATTTGTTTCTGATGCAAGTGGAATAAAAAGTGGACAAATTTTGGTGGAAACTCAAATTTTTCATGTTTTTTTCCCCACAAGCCTTTTAATCTTTTTAAAAAATGTTAGATATAATTATTTTTTATAAATTTTCCATTGATTGGTGTTGGAATCCCTTCACAATTTCACACAAGGTAAATGTATTTTGAATGCACAAAAAACAGCATTTTGATGTATTAAATAGGACCATTTATTTTTAACATTCACAGGCTCTAAATGTACCCACCCAAAGAATGTTTTACTTTGGATTAGTTCTTCTACAGAAAAGCTACATTAAATATTTAATCACTAAAACTGGTCTTTAGTTAAAAATGTATGAAAAGTGAAGTCTTAATTTTCAATCATAATTATTAATTAGATAGTTATGTTTTTTTTCCTCATTTCTTTTTAACTAACGTATTATTTTTTTATTTTAACATTTCTCCCTTAAAATGTATACTCTTGCATTACATTGTTATTTACATTACATTATTGTAGTTTTAAATGCAAAAGTTTAAGCACTATTTCTGGGTCATTTACATTTTTTTGTGACAAGAAAAATTCAAATTTAAGGAAAATAAAACAAAGAGATAATACTACTGTAACTTCCTTCAAGTAGAAATTATAATAAAATATTTATTAAAGCTACATTTTATAGACCAAACAATTTTTTTAGCTGCTTGTTTTCTGTAATTAGTTTCAGTTATGCAGCATAAGTACAATGCTGAGATAAAAAAAAAAATAAAAACTAATTTCATCTTTTCTAGGCTTAGAGCTGCTGGGTTGTGTCCTTCTGTAGAAGACTGTCAAATAAACACACACAAAAAAAGCTGCAGATACAGGATTTGCTTTGCTCATATTTGGTAGGAATAGTAAAAACCATCGTATGAAGGTGAGTTAATAGAGAGCTGAAGCTTTCTTACTTTTTGGCCGGAGCAGTTTTCTGCAGGTTCCACATTTTGAGCGTGTGATCCTCAGAAGCAGTGATCAGGACCGGCTCCACAGGGTGAAAGGTCAGGGCACGAATCCCGTCAAAATGACTCCGCAGGGTGAATTTGGGGTTCCACGTTTTTCTCATGGCATCTTTATTGTTGCCGATCTGAGGGAAAACAATAAAAAAAATAATAAAAATGTAAAGACCATTGTACGAATAAATATCACTAAGAATGTTTCCAGCAGAATTAAATAGTTTATTTTCATGGTGTTTAAAGTAAATCTGCAGTTGTATGGTTAGTTTAGGGAATAATGATGTTTGTGTTCTGCAAGAACCTATCTCACTTAAAAAATAAAAAATTAAATAAAAATAAGAAAAATTAAAAAAGCTCTGATTCTGACGTTTCAAACACAGGTAAGTGACATCATTTTGCCCCATGCCACTCACATCATACACCATGCTGTCGGCCTCGTTGGCCACAGTGAGTCCGGCCAGTTCCCCCAGGCCCAGAACGTTCTCCATGCCCTCCTCTGTGCCCATAATGAACGACTTTCCTGGTGTGGGTGGGAAAGTGAGCGCTTCAACTGTGGAAAGGACAAATAAAATACATCTGTCAATCGGTGAAGAACTGGCGGAAGGGACGGAAAATGTGTTTTGTATTTAGTGAATCACCTTCTTCTGTCCTGTTCCCCTCGTGTTCACTGAAGCGTGGCACGCTGGGCCGGGACTGCGGGGTCGGCTGAGGCTGCATGTGAGACAGGTCCTCCGTGTCTCTCAGGTTAGCCAGCATGTCTTGCAGCTTAGACCGGTTGGGCCCTGTTAACGAGTTAGGTTCAAGGTTCAAACAACCGACATATGTTTGGATGGAGTGGAAGAAAAAAAAAAATAACCAGAAAGCGGTGGAAATATGCTGAAGCAACAGAGAAAAAATGAATATAGAAGGAAGCACTGAAAAAAGAAAAATCAGTAAAAACAGAGGATGATGGAAGGCCAGTAGTAGAGTCCTGCAAAGGTAGAGAAGAAGTTGAGGCACATTTATCTTTAAAGGTGAACTGTGGAGAGCAACAGTCATTTTCTTGAAGGTAAAACTAATTTTGGTCTTTATATATTTAAGTTACATAACATTAAACTTGAAATAAATTCTAAAAACAACAATTAGGAGCACATTTTCCCCTACAGATTCTTCAAACAGAACTTTTTTTTCCTCCAATTTGGAGAAATGTGCTGAAAAAAACAAAAACAAAACCAGAGCACTGCTTTGAATTTATTGTTATTCTCTGATCCACAAACAGTGAAAAATATTAGGGCAGCAACCAATGATTATTTTAGTAATCAATTATTCTATCAATTAGTTAAATAAGAAGTAGCACATTCTACAGATTTTAACCACTGAAGCATTTTTGTACATCAGAAATACATTTAAATATGCACGTAAACAAAACATTTTATTGCCTAAACTGCAATAACATATTTTCATTTAGTGTATGCAGCTAAAAAACATCTTGATGTGAAAAATGTAGGCCTTTCTGTGCAACTTGACATCAAGAGCTAATATGGCTAATCTGCTGAAAAGCAAAAGGTGCTTATAATGGGAGAATGTTTTTAATACAGAATTTGAACCTGGTGAATTTAAAACTATGCCACTTGAGTTCTGAGTAGAACATATTTACAGACAAATAAGGTTTCTTTTTAGTTTTATTTATTTATTTTACCTTAAATGCAAAATATATATTCTTTTTAGAGCTTTGGCTTAATTTCTGCTCTGAATGTTATTCTTTCAGCAAATTGACTTTTGGATTCTGTACACTTCTTGAAGAAATTTTTGTGTGAACTTTCATGTCTATACCTACAGTTACGTATGAATTGTCCTTTATAGAACAATAAAGGCTGTTTCTATTGCATCTATTATCTATTTAGGTTCATGCACCTGCTGGAAATGAGACTTAATGACTCAGTTTAAACTTTATGAAATCCAACTACATGTCCCAACAAGCCTTTAAGAATAAATCTTAGATTATTAAAAGGAAACCTTGTGCTTGTCAGTCAGTGGTCTTTGATATTTTAACTCAATTTTCTGCTAGAAAGTCTCTCCACATGAACACCAAAAGAGTTAAGAAAAATCTTATGATTTCTGTTAGATCATAAGAGGAGAAATGAAAGTGAAAAAAGGAGTTGAAGTACATTGTTGATCTCATGATCAATCAAAGAAGGGAAAGTCTGTATAAAACATGTAAGAGCTCTCAGTTGGTAAACGAGGTTTAAGCGAGCTTTTAATCTGAGAGCAATCTTATTACTCAGCTAAGAAAAAAAGAAGCTTCTATTAGCTGTTAATCTATATCAGCAGCTATATTATTTGCTACTGGAGTATCAACATGGCAGATGGACGAGGACATCAATGGAGATCATTATGTTGTTATGGCTACAAAGACAGAAAAACATATGTCTGTAGAGATGGCTAGAAGCCCAGAAGGGAAACGGATTGCCTTACTGACACAAAGTGTCACTTAGTCGCTAACATTTAACAAAGACGAGATGATGGTGTGAAGATGAAATGAACGGAAACAAACAATGCAACAGACAAGACATGCATCAAGCATTACACTTCATATGGGAGGGAATTTAATGGAATTTGCAAGCACTAACTGGAAGACAAAGAACAGAGAGAGACAAAGGAAGGAGCGGCTAGAGGAGGAGATGAAAAAAGATGCTCTTTTTTGATCGGAGGCGTTTTGATCGAGCTCAGGAAAGTCAGGCTCTGCAGAAAGAAGAGACTGAAGGAGGCAGCAATGTCTATCGGCACTTACTCTTCACCCCCTTTTTCCCCTTGCGCTCCTTTTTGTACTGCTCCTTGAGTTTGTTTATCACTCCCGGGTCCACGTCCCAGGCCTCAGAAACGGGACCCTGCTCGTCCTTGTCTACACAGGGGAACAAAAACCAAACCGAGAGGCTGTTGAGGAGCTGCATGGCCGACGAGAGGCTGAGCTGGAGATGCAGGCCTCTCTCTGGCCCAGAGGTTTTACTGAGTTGGTGGGTTTTAAACAACTGGACTAGTAGGATTCTTCAGAATCTCCTCATATTTTTTTCTTTACTAGAATTGTGTTAAGAACTACTGTTGGGTGGAGAATTAATCAAATTAATTGATTTTTAAGCATTAAAAAAAAAAAATTCACACAGTTCTTTGCTAATGTATTGAATTTGTTTGCATTTTGTCACGTTACAACCAGAAACTTCCATGTACCTTATTGGGAGTTTATGTCACAGAACAAAACACATTAGTGATGAACTCAAGTGGAAGGAAAATGATTTTCAGTTTATTTTTGTAAGGAGAAAAATGAGACTTTTTTAAAGTTTGTATAATAAAGTTCACAATTAATAGATTAATAAATGAATTGATTATTATTTCAATAATTGAGTCATCAGGATTAATCAAATAAATAATTTCAGACCTATGTAACTGTAAAGAAAAATGTTTGAAAGACATTAACTATGCATTACTTTTGCTGGTTTATCATATAAAATCCCAATAAAGCACACTGAAGTTCATGGTTGTAACGAGAAAAAATAAATTTGTGGGTTGTGAATACTTTTGGGAGCAACTATGTATTTTTTTTAAGGCTGATATTGATCTGAGTGGAAACGAGTGGAAGACACAGAGTGGGCTGGCTATGGGAACACAGTGGAAGACAAACTGTGGGTTAAACAGAGACAGTCCTAATGTCATGGTTCATGACCACGGCGTGATTTATGAATGAAGACTCCAGAAACATCACCACTGTTAGAAACATTTTAAGATAACTGCATCAAACAATAAGTGATGTGTTCTCATCAGTTTTTTATGTTGTTGACTCTGTGACTGTTTCTGGTGTCTCAGTCTCACCCCAGTCGGTGCCGTCTCCGGTCCCCCGGGACTCTGATGAAGTGTCCATCTCGTCAGGATTCGACAGGAAGTCGAAGCCCTTCAGGGCCTCCTCTGTGTCGGGGTCCTCACTGGTGTCCATACTGGCTGGAGATGATGACGTCGACGATGAGGGCTTCTTTCGCACAATCTGAGGAAGAGTTTATTTTCTTTACTCTGCATGAACATCTTGGACCAAAGTACTGTAAACTGTTTTTACGTAACAAGGTAGACTGGTTCCTTACAGTCCTGGATTCCACATTAGTCCTGTCCTTCCCGTCGCTGTCTTCCTCCTCATCTTCATCACTGAAGTCTGCATTCTCGATGAATTTGAAGGCCTCCAGCACAGCGCTTGTGTCAGAAAGCTCAGCTTTTCTGCACAGACAAAAATACTTTTATCAAAACAGTTTCCAAAACACATAGCGCTCATGGATTTGATTTACACAACCGCAAGGACATAACGCAAGGACAAAATTAATCAGAATGTCAAAATCTAATTTTCTAACTTTTAATTCTAATTTTTAATGTCAGAACCTTATGTAAAAATGTACAAATAAAAATAATAATGACAACCAGGATTTCTTTGTGTTTAAGACTTCTAAACATCTTTAAGATTTAAATGTAATACCTTCATGAATTATAAAGACAGTGGTGTCCAAACTTTTTGTCACATGGGCCAAAACAAACCCGCATGTAAAAACAAAACAAACTATAAATAATCAAAGCCTGCAGTATTTTAATTAAATATATAAGCTCATCGGATGTCATAAGGAGGACAGAGATGTGTGTATCATTCTGAATCTGATACAAAGACATTTTGCTCATTTCTCTTTTTGCAAATTGTTTTTAGTTCAATTTTTAAAAAATTACACATTTTTGTGTTTTCTCACAATAAGAGCAGGATTTGGGTCACGCCTTCTTTAAAAACGCCTGCTGTGTTTAGCCAACTTCGATAAATTCACTAAAAGCAGATTTGGAAGAACAAACATCTTCTGTATTTAAGTGACTGGATAGATATGATTATTCTTACTAAGAAATGAAAGAAAATTCAAGTCTGTTTATTAAATCAAATACATTGTGTTTAAAACATTTTAGCCTTAAAGGACATTTGTCAGCTTTTATTTTTCTCTGATTGCAAATAAAGGCTCCATCTGATTCAACCATCTGAGCTGGTGAGCTATATTTATATCATTTGGTTTTATCCTGATATTCTGATATTATTTAGACAAATATTGTCCCAGGATGGCATAGCTGATAGTGGATAAAGAAACACCATCATTCTGAATTAAGTTTGCAAAACAAACTGTATATGCCATGATCGTCGAAATACTAAATAATAATTAACAAGAAACATTCAGTTAAGCTATTTCAACAAGACAGTCAAAGTAGTGAACCTCTTGGCAGTTTGGCATTTCTGTTATCTGTCAATTATTATTAAGACAATCATTAGCTACATCTTTATTTAACCTTTATTAAATCATGCAGGACAGATTAAGAACAATTTCTTATTTGCAATTGTTGCTTAGTGCGAGGAAGGAGCTGTGAGAGCAGGCAAAATTTAAATAAACTAATATAAACATTATACTATGAATTCATGTTAACGAGGACAATTAGAAAGACATTACTAAATAATCAAAATAAATATAGCGTCACTAATCCAGTCCCAACTGGGAACGTCAGGCGGCACGAAGAGCAAAACACTGATTATCTGGAAGATGTTGGCAACATAAACCGCAGAGATCAAAGTTTCCTGAGATGTTTTGCAATATGTTTGATCACATAAAAAGAAACTGAAAGAAAAGCATAAAAGACATGGGAGAATGCTTCTTGGAAAGACCTGTTCTAAACTAAATGTTTGCAGCTTGACTGAAACTGAAACAATACAGCAGAATAAAGTGCATTTGCAGCTCCGCAGCAAGGAGCTAGGCATCTGTCTGCAGCCAACTAGAGGGGACAGTCCAGCTCTGCTCTGTCCCAGAACAAACAGATCTATAGATAGGCTAAAGTGTTTGTTTATCTAGATGTGTCTAAGGATCAATTCTGCACTCTGAGATTCCTTAAAACTGATTATCTCACAGCATGTCCTCAACAGATGCAGGATTATTGGCGTATACTCACCCTCTGGTCCCCTTTGGTGTCGAGTTCGGCCCGTTGACTGAAGGCTCCATGCTCATCCGTTCTCCAGTCTTGCCGGCTCCATCGCCGGCGAGACCCAGCAGGGCTCGGACCCTCTGTGACTTTACATCCAAGATGGTGTCTGTGTAACCCACCTCCTGCAGGTACCTGCAAACAAGGTAGAAAGGGAGATTAGAAAACAGAGGAAATAAGCAACCAGTGGGTTACCCTAACCCAGAGCCAATAGGAGGGTCTTGGCGCTATCAATCATGCTTGTGTACACACTACTCATAGCCCCCCCTCACTTTCTACCATGCTACAGCATCATCCCGACAATTGAGCTTGTTGTTGATGCTAAGGCTAGTTAGCATGGCCACCAATGACAGCAGATAAGCAGCTTTCCTGTAATGGTAAGTTGTTTCTTCGCCATTAGCACTTTTAGCAGCGACTACATGAGGTCAGGGACGAGGTGGAGGTCTGTCAGGACATGGCGACAGTTTTAATAAATTTGTAAAATATTACATACTGTTGCTTGAAATTAAATGTTTTTTGTACACAAGTTTACTAAAAAGATGTGAAAAACATGTTACTCCTCATAAAGTCTGTTCATCTCTCAGCGGTTTAGTTCATGCTGTCAGTTCTCTTGCAGCAAAACAAGCTTCTCATCAAATATTACACCAACCCCGCAGCGAAGGAGGATAAGCCCTCGCAATCTGAGTGAGTGACTAATAGAAAGGGAATGGAGGGTGGGAGAGGAGGATGTTTTGGCACATTATTGATCCGTCGCTTCACACAGACTGCTGAGTAAAATGGCTCCTTTCATCGGCCGGCATGTTGGGACAGGTGAGAAGCAAAGCTGCAGGGATGATGTCAAAACTCACAGACTTTATAGAGCAATGTAATAACCACCCTCTAAACAAACAGGGAACGTCTAAGGAAAACACAGATTTGGTGATGACTGCTGTTGTCCATGTGAGGGCGCTGTTCACCATCGTTTTCCTTCTGTTTGGCCACAGCTGGCCCAGCAACAAATGTCACAAAACCTGCTTGCCTGAAAAAAGCGGCTTCTTAGCCCCGTAATCTCAGCCTTTTCATTTCATTTCTAGTGTTACCATGAAACACTAGAAAGACATTCGGTTTGTTTTGGGCTGGAAGAGCTTGTGTACATACTGTCTGAGGAGCTGCCGGCCATGTTTCCAGGACAGCTGATTGTTAAGTGATCCAGAAGAATCGTTCTCGTTGGCCTCGTCTGAAGGAGAGAAGAGAGGCACAAATCAGAGCTTCACAAACAACAAAGACGAACAAGCCTCTGACGTTATTTCCACTGAGCAAACAGCGAGAGCATTCCTGCATCGTTGCACTCTGGAGACGACGCGCATTCTTTACCAACTTAATAAAACCAAATGTCAAATCCAGTTGAACAGGAAACATTTTTCTCTTCAATCTTTAAAATCTGGGACTCCAAACCCTAATTTACATAATCGCAAATATTTTTATCCTAACAGATGAACTGTTGTGTGACAAAGGCAGCAGAAACCGTTGAAACAGCTTGAAGTAAAACAAAACATCTAACATCTTGTAATGTCAAAACTCAGATGACTGATCTGTGCTCCACCCGGTTACCATGAAACACTAGAAAGACGAGTGATGTCAGCAGCAACGAAACACAAGCTTTGTCTTTATCAAGAAGGAAATACTGGTGCAAATCAGATGGTTGGCCCTCGAGCGAGGAGCAAATAATCATAAATAACACAGACTTTCTTGCAAAAGCATATTAACACTTGATCTCCACATATTGTCTTGTTAGAACCATAAACTCTAAAGTGTTTTGTTTACTTTTATCAAGACGCCCTGAGTCAATACTTTGCAGAACCACCTTTAACTGGAATTACAGCTGCAGGTCTACCGCAGATTCGAACATCTGGAAACGGACATTTTTGCCCACCCTCCTGTGCAAAACTAGAGTTTAGTCAGATTGCATTTTATTACAAAACTGTGCAGTTTAAAAACTTTTATACAGAAGAACTTTTCAAAACCTGAAAACACCTAATTGACATTCAAGCATTTTGAAAGACTCCAAGCACCTGTAAGAATCCTGTATTTTCTAAATAACTATCTCTGGCTGTATGTTTAGGGTCACTCTCCTGCTGGAAGGTAAACCTCGAGCCCAGTCTCGAGTCTTTATCGGTCTCTGACTGAGCACGTTCTTCAGCAAGTTTTCTGTGTTGTGGAAAATGGTGAAGCACTTTTTATTGCTTTCTTCATTTGTGGCGCCAGGTGGATTTCTGCAGTTTTATCCCTGAGTTATCTGGTGTGTTTTTTTTTTTGTATTCATCGAGGTTGACCAAGTCCAATCCTAAAAGGTACTATCCTCCAAAACACCTGAATCCCCTTATTAACACATTATTCATCTCTGCAGAGGCCGGTTAATGAGCCATTTGACTCAGCTGTGTTGGAGAAGGGATGCATCTAAACATTGCAGGATATTAGGACTTCTGGTCTTCTTGTTCTCTAACAAACCTCTGGGGACTTCACTGAACAGCTGCATCTACACTAAAATTAAATTAGATGAAGGTGGAGTTTATTTTTGAAGGTAATTTGGATTTTCGTTAACAATATAAGAGTAAATGCAGCTGACAAATATTCTAATCTTTAACCTTTGCAAAGCCACATATTATTGCCCTTAAACTACATGTTATGCTACATTTTTTGTTCTATCATAAAATCCCAAGAAAATAATTGTAGTTAATGGGATTCACATTGTAGTATGGCTGTGCCATATGAATTAAAATTAAACTCTGATGTTTTTATGCCAAACTCAGAAAAAACAAAACAAATGATACACAATATCTAAAAGAAACTGGCTTTTATTTAAATAACTGCTTCTGTGAGTTGACCTGAAATCAAAGTCAAAGTAAATACAAGCTGTAGACACACTTGTGGGAAGAAAAAAAAAAAAAAAAAAGCTAGTTCTTGGGTGGGCCAACATCACTCTGAACTATGGAAACCCACGGAGTGTAATGGTGGAAAAAATAATCCCAATCTTCCAAAAGATAAATCTTCAAAAACACAAATTTTTTTACTACATTATAGAAGATGACCTGAGAGCAAGTGTTGAGGGGCAGGCGGAGGTGAAGACATCTCAAAAACTAGGTCAGAATTAACGCAGAGGGTGATGGGCTGGCAGATGAGCCACCAAACCAGTAACGCCTCCCAGCTCTCTCTCTTTTCTCCCCCTCTTTCATCCAACACCTCTCTTCCTCACCTTCTCCAAATCATCAACACTTCAAGGGTTCTGCGCTTTGAACATTCCTCATGAATAGAGATGAGAAGAAGAGAGGAAGCATTGCTATCCAGGCTGATGGTTTGAACACGAGGAGCCGATAAAACCAGAATAAAATAAGAAGTAGGTGTTGTGCTCATAGTGCTCATGTCTCTATTGTTCATCAACTAAAAATATACCATGCCTCAGTATTCATTTTGTTTATTAAACCTATTGTTTCAGCTCAATTACAGTACAGAAAATAATTTTAAGCTCTAAAAATAATGTCCTCAATACTCCACAAATAATCCACAAAGCAAACTGTGAACCCTTTCATGAAAGATGCTTTCGATTTATAAATGTTGTAAAATTGCAGACAGCTCAGTGGATTAAAGCACAACCAAGACAAGCTTCCAGTGGAGTGCTTTCGATTTTTCTCAGATGTAATCATTTCAGTGCTTAGAGCAAAAGCAAAGGAATAACTAAATAACTGAAAAGCAGAATAGTGTCAGAGATGAGCAAAATCTGAAAAGTTTAATTCAGGTGAGCAAATCATTTGCAATCTGTCGTGACTACTTGAAACTCTCATTTCTCAGGCATTTTTTTCTCTTCTACATCTGCAACAATTGCTCTTTCGTAATTCCAAGGTTAAGTGTGCTGTGAAGCAATGTACCAAAACGAACAAGACCCAACATGAATGCAGCCTTTTACATGTGCCACAATGCTGTCATCCCAGGTATGTATGAGCTCAGCAACCACAGTGATTTGGAGGTTCTGTCGACTTACCAGAGTCGTAGCTTGGAGGTTTCATGTCGCCCTGATTTAGCTCCGTCCCGTATTTTAATTTGTGGTACTTTGCTCTGAAAGCAGAAAAAAATACAAAGGGTGAAAACTTGGGACTGGTAATAAAATCAGGAAAATATTAATTATCTGTACTTTGAACCGTGTTTTCTGTTACTTTCTGTTACTTGATAAATCTGATGAATAATTATTAAACTACAGTATGTCTCATAATATATTTACTTCAACGCTTCTTTGGCATCTACATAGTTTAAAAGCAAACAGACATTTCTGCAAATGTTATTTTGCAGAAATAACAAGTTTATACAGCACAAAAAACACAGCTATATCATATTATCAGCAGGAAGTTTTACGTTTTTCCCAGCTGAGGTCGACAGACAACGGAAGAAAACATTTTAGCTTAGCAACCCCCTTCATCCAGCATTGTGACGATCCAGAGGAAGCGACCTCATTAAAATTAAAGCCATTTCAAACAGGGCACATCCCACACTCAAAAAAGCCATTTCTGAAATTGCTTTCAAGACACCCCCGGAGACGTGACCTGTTGCTTAGCAACCAGGAGACGTGGTAGTATTTCTGGGTTAAGAGTTCCTCCTGAGGGAAGGCCTGTAGTCATCTCACTGAGGCTAAGTAGATAAAAATAGGCTGCTAACAGACGGAGGACGATTGTATGCTGAACAACCCATGACGACGTGCCTCAGAGCCAAACATTAACTAAAACTGGAGCTGACTCGGGGGAATGACGGGGCAAAAAAAGCCATCCTGAAACTCAGTTGACACAGTTGTGTTGAGGATTTTATTTGTTTAATCTCCCCACTGTAAGATCTCATAAAAACATGTGATGTAAAGTAAATGTAACAGAGTTTGATACTGCCTTATCTGACATGTCTGGCTACGCCTGCGTCAGCAACGCTTTGCATTCGTAGGATTCCTCATGATGGATGTCATTTACAGTGTCAGACCTCTAACATCACCCACAAAGAAGTAATGAACATTCTGTGTAGTTGAGTGAGGGAGCGGTTAAGACCGGAGGGAAAAACACGGCCTTAAATCACACCCTTTCAAAAAGTAACTGTAACGTTGATGTAGTCACGTTACATCAACGTTACGTGACGTAATGCACGTAACTATTTATTTTAGTAGCCAAGAACTCATATTTGAAGTACAAGTTCTCCCCATCTTTTTTTCTGTTTTAGGTGTCGAACACCCCGCCTGTACTCAATGCTTTTGTCTGACACACCTGACATCATGTCAGGTGTGTCAGAGAGTTCTCCCTGACTGACTGTTCTGCACAGTGAATTTGAAAACAACATCATCAGTATGTCCAAGCAGGGCTTCACCATTTCAGGACAACATGCAGTATGTTATAAGGTTGGTGAAAGCCTCTATAAAGACCCAAACTGCAACAAATATACAAACACCCAGGTATAGCTAAGCCTGAAATTATTCGTACCCCTGGCATATTTAGGTTTGAAGTGATCTTTTAATTTTACAAAATATTTCTTTAAAATTGTAGTCTGAGTGCAAAAAAGAAGCCTAACAAATTTACCTTCACAAGTGGAACTTTACAGTTTTGCTATAACATTCCACAATATCTGGTAAAAATAAAAAGAAACTGGATGCATATATGTTTAATGTCAATTATGATTTCTCCTTTGATTATTAAGATGGTACAAATCTTTTTCACTACTTTCTATACAAATATAATGGATGAAGAAAGTCACTCACATGCAGCATTCACTCCTCCTGAACAATCATATAGCGACAGCAGACAATCACTTGTGTTGTTTGCTTTACAACAATCCCTCATACCGAGCATGCTTGTGGCAACAGTGGAAAGAAAACCCCCCATTTTACAGGAAGAAATCTCCAGCAGAACCAGAACCTGGTTCAATGTGAATGGTCATCTGTCACAACCGACTGAAATCAAACAACCAGCAATGAGGCAGAAAGGAGAAGATTATCTGATTTTAATTTATGGCCAACTGATTGCTGTGTCTTCACCTTGATAACACTATCAGTACATTTAAGCTACATTTTAACACCACAACAAATAAATGCTGAGTTGCTGCTTTAAAAATGTGTTTTTTTTAATGTAAATACCATAAAACTTTGGTATCTTTACTTAGGTTATTCCATAAAAATCTCACACCAGCTCTTGCTCAGGTCCAACACCTGGTTCTGTCTGATGAGAAAGCAGCAACTAGACAAAGCAGGAAGCGATAGGAAATTAGAAACCGGAAATTCTTCAGGATAGATATAAAATCTTGCAGCGGGGATGCACGGCTACAGGAGTCGTGGTCTCAGAAGCTGATACTGATTTGTTGACTAATGGCCTGGTATCTCTTTACAGATTTCTTTGATAGCGATAGTGGGTTATTTAAAGAACACAGAAACACCGCAGCTGAAGCAGACTAGCTCAGATGTTTAATGGTTCACTCACCTCTCTTGCTTCAGTGCGTACTCCAGCATTTTGATCCTCCGGACGAGGTCTTTCTTTAAGTTCTCCTGGCCTTTCCTCTCCCCCTGCAGGAAGGCGATCTGCGCCTGAAAACACAAAATAAAAGAATTGTCAACTTACACTACATCATTAAATATTTCCAGTGGATAGTTTCTAATAATAGAAGCAAGTTTTTGCACTTTAGGTAAGAGTCAGCTTCATGCAAAGCCTTTACAACAAAGAAAACCTTCATCAGGGAACATCTAAAAAAACACCCTCTTGTGTCAGGATTGAAATAGAATAGTCTCAGATAAAAATGTGTGGCATGATGGGAAATAAAAAGCCTATCAGTGCTATTCTATTTAAAACTACCTCCTCACACCAGTCGTCCCTCTCCCACCTCACTTCCCCGTCTCTCTTCAGTAACAGGCAGCAGCTGTCAGTGAACTCAGTCTGAGTCAGCATTACATTACATTGCCGGGTACCACACACACTTGGACACACAGAAGCATGGTCACTTAGATCGATAGTGGGGCGCGCTCCAAAGCACAGTCCAGCGCTCTTCACACAAGCTGCTGCAGACAGCTACCAAAAAGCAGAATCACAGGGATTTTAAAAATTACCATCATAAATCACTGGAAGGTTTGTGTGTCAGCAAATGGTTAGAATGATGCATTATATCTAATATGCATCCAAGTTCAATTTGATACAACAATTTTTTTACTCTCAATCTTAATTTTTTTACTTCCTATCCTAGTCTGTGTTAAAAATATAAAAGCCTAATAAATCAATAACGATGTTTTATATACAGTTTTCTTTGGCTAAATATATAGTGTAATTATATTCCTTGAACTTTTCTCTATTTTGTGATATTACAACTTCAAACTTCATTGTATTTTACTGACCAGACCAACAAAAGGAAGGGGTATATCTATGGATTACACTTTTATACAATCCCCTTTACAATGCTGCTCCTAAATAAAATTTTGTGCAACTAACTTTCTTCAGAAGTCACGTAATTACAAAGAAGTGTCCACTTGAGACAACTGAAGTCATTTTCCTAAAGAAAGTCATCTGCAGGTTGCATGAAGTCAAATTTAAGACTTTTAAAATGCCACCTTGAATGAATTTTAAGACAGAAAAATCTATAAATAAAGGAGATGGTTTTGGAAACTTACTGCAATACAATGAAGTGTAGCAGCACATCAATGTTCATGATGGAAGCAAAGAAAAAAAAAAGCTAGCTAGCAAGGGGATATTATAAGCTAGTTAGCGGTAGTCACAGATTACAAGGAAGATTGTTTGCATATGATTCAAACTTTTACCTGACAGAAAGGTCCAGCAAGAAAAATCACTAGCTCAAGACACCCAGTAATATGAACTCCAGTTTAAACAGTTTGACACGAGTCATGTAGCAAACACAGCCGACATATGGAAGAAGACACTCTGATCGGGACAAAATTGGAACTTTTGCCTTACATGCAAAAAATGTAGGAACAATAACACTACAAAGGTTGGTCTTTTATGGGCTGCTAATGACTTGAGACTGGGATAGAAGCAGGACAACAACCCTCAACATACAGCCAGAGCTACAATGGATTGGTTTAGATGAGTAGTATCCTCAAAGGCCAGTGTTCTGCTGGTCTTAAGACGTTTCTCAGCTCCTGAATCACTTTAACAGCTCTGCAGAATCTGTTGGCATGCTGAGAAAGTAATTAACTAATTTGAATCAGCTGCATTGGAGAAAGCACACATCTGGACATAATTGTCCAGATGTGTTCTACAAAGCATTGACTTGGATACCAGGAAATATATTTATAATGCAAGCTTAAGACTTTTGTTTGTGGAAAAAAAAGAAAAACATGCACAAGTTTCCTCCAGAGAAAATCCCCAAAATACATATTAAAGTTTGAGATCGTAAGAGATTTAAGGATACGAGTACTTCCTTAGGAAATTTTTGATCTTAAGAAGTTACAAAAATATCAGTTAACACGCAAAAATTATCATGCATCATTGAGCCAAAAAGCTGCCAAAGAAAAAAAGAAGAGCGTATGCTGTTGTTCTCCATCAAAATCCTTCCTTTAAAATCCATCTGACAAGATCACCAACAACCACAATGAGACAAGCTTCTGTCTAATATCAACATGAGAATCAAACTTTGTCTAAAGGGAGAATAAACAGACAAATTTCCTTCAGCCTGCTTCAAAACGCAGAAGGTGCCAGCATGAGTAGGCTGCATCACACTTCCACAGCATTCACAAGTAACAGTTGCCGCCTGCAGAAATGAGTCACGGCAGCTCAGTCTGCCTCCAACGACTATGGGCATCTTCGCAACACCGTCACAATTCAGTGAACAGGACTGCCCTCAGAACAACCTTCCTGAAACAGCTCCAGTTCAACCGGGATTATTATAACTGCTGGCACTCAGTTTGACAGAGTAAACAGTGGAGTATTTGGCACCGATCACATGCAGAGAGGCAGAGTGGATCTTTCACCACTTCACCCACCACATTTCTACAACCTTAAGTTCTTTACTCAATCCAGTTTATGAGGATTTACTCTTAGCTGGGTTTATTATGATCTGGTTCAAATAGGCAGCATTAAAAACCTAATACAACCTCTTAACAACCAATGCCAATATGAGAAGAGCTTAAATCAGATAAATGTCATCAAGAGGCACCGGTTAAATGTATTAACTCAGATAGAATGGTTGAAAGGATGGCAAATAACGTCAGTGGTTTGATTACTTTGTTACATCACCTTTAAAAAGTGAGGGAAGGGAACAACAATAAGGCAATAGGAAACTAGGCCTGAACAGACCAAACTGTTCCACTCCATGGAAATTTTTCATTGCTTTTATTGGACTTTGAGAGTCCCTGCAAATAAATCACTCTGGGATGGTTCTACAAAGGCTGAAATCCAATTATCAGAGGGGAGGAGAGTTTCTGAAAGCAGTCCTAACAGCAACCTCGTTAGGATAATTGTTGGGTTATTTATTTTTTGGTTTTACAAACCCAGGACGTTTATTTAATTTTTTTTGTGCCTTCTTGGTTGTATTTGAGTAAAAACCCAGCTGAAAATAATCAAATATCAGTCCATGTTAGGTTCAAAGATATTTCATTCAGCTAGCCGTTAACGTTTGAAAGTGTAGGTCACGCTGCGCCCACATTATTGTACTCCTGTTTTCTACACACTTGGTACTGGGTGTTGAAATTCTGATTTTGTATCATCATAAAAGTGATAATACAAAACACCAAACAAAAACAAAGAACCATAACTGCAGCAGAAAACCACTCAGATTTCTGACTTTCCTCTCAAAAACACGGAGCAAGGCAAACTAAAATATAACCTCTTTGACATTTACTGTAAGAAATGCCATGAAATTATAGCATGAAGATAATAGGGGAATAAGCATGTGATATTGCTGAATATTATGATTATGTTATCTTTTCTTTTTCTTCATTCTCAATGAGCTTCAGCATGTAGCTCACAAATATCTACAGACATGGAGACCAAAAGCAGCATATTACAGGTAGTCACTGCATAAATGAATGGAAAATTAAATAACTTTGCTTTGATTCAATATTTGTCAATCATTTGTAATAGTAATAGTGATGAATCCCTGTTATATTGTGTAGCAGCTCTACATCAAATCAGAACCATTCAGTGGACATGTTTCTGCGGTATTAGCTGATGTTAGACAGCTTACTGTTACAATGAGAGTGGAACATTTATTAGGGCCATTGTTTGGAAAAGAAAAACAAATGTATTTTTTTGGAATAAATTTCCCTCCAAAACAATTTGGAAATTTCTACATTAATTTTACATAGATACAAGAATAAATCTCTCTTAAATTAGCAAGAAATTAGCGTGACCAAAGGCAAAACCTTGTGGTCTGTGAGATGTTATGACATGGAAAGTGATCGGATCTACGTCTTAGAATTTGGAAAATATCCAGATGTGCATCTGAATAATTGAACATGTAAAACTTAGAAAACTTCTGATATTTTTGTCTCAAATATCTAAGTTTATAATGTCAGAATACCTTTTTAGTTTAAATCATATAAATTTTCCTTCTTGACTCAAATATGACTTTTTGACATCAGACAGTATGAAATTTTTTTCTTGTAGAAATAATCAAAAAAATTCTTTTATTTTTTTGTTTGTTTGTATTTTTTATAGAAATTGACTATTCCTATTTTATTTCTTTTATCCACAACACATCTTGGTGCATAAAGCAGTAACCTTAATTTCTTATCTTGAGAAATTGCCAGAGTGACTGAAGTTTTCTTCAGCTATGTGTTGCACAGAGTAACCCAAATACTGATATGCACTGCTAGTTGAAGGTGTTTTCAACAAGAACAATTAGATCACAATTTGGTTTTAAACTGCAAGTTTCCTCCTGTCGCACCGTGATATTTATACGGGTTATCCTGCATCGAGAATCTAATTTCCTGCTCGCGCCACAGTCGACTCGCCTGTGACATCATTCCAAACGAATGAGCTCCAGCTTTTAAAGGCAAATGTAACACAGCATAAACCCAGGAAGTAATTTTCCAGGCTACCAAACAACTTGCTATAAACCTCGCACCCAGCTTCTTCTGTCATAATGTGCACAGAGACACGTCTGAAAGCAGCAATCAAAAATAGGAACAACAAAACAATGACACACTTTATCGATATGAGCCAGGTCTTTATCAAAACTACATATAAGAAAGCTTTTTTAGCTGTAGATGAAATTGCGTCCGCATCGATGGAGACGGCAAGCTGACTGTCCTCTTCCTTGTCCACATGAAGCGCTGGACCGGGAACCATTTGGCGTACTGCCGTGCCAGAGATAAAGAAGAAGAGTGTGGCTCTGTGAGTCTCTGGCTCGGTTTCTCGCTTCTATCAAACATTAACCTCGGGAAGAATGTAATGAGTCAACTCTGGACATAAAGAGACACAGGAAGCGTTTAATTCCCAGCCTCACACTGACTGCATTATTGCTCTGCTGGATAAGGGCCCCTCTGATGCATTGACCCAGCGCTACTATGGGAGGAAAAGCAGCCAGAAACAGGTTTAGTGCAAAAACAGGTTTAGTGCAAAGTGGTAAAATTATTAATCTTTTTTTTTTTCTATAATAAAACTTTTTAAAGAATAATCTGCCTGTTGCTAGAAACTTGTTTCTCACCTGAGTTTAGCCACTTATTTCATGCAACTGGAAGACAAAAAACAAGAACAAGAACTAAGAATGTAAATGCTAAGTTTATATAAAACCACTAATTCAAAGTCCGAAATTTCCCCAACAACCAGATATATCCGGCATCATCCAGACGTCTGCTCCGACACAATGAGTCCATTTAATCTGGACAGAGCGCTTCCTTCATTCAGAAAAGAAAGTTCACAACTGTGGGAAATCCACACAAACAAAATGCTGGCTCCCACTGGCCACAAACTGGGAGAAGGAAAGGAGGGTGTTGGTGCAAATCCCATATTTACAATGCAAACGAAGCGCTGTTCAGTGACCGCCGCTTTACGCTCACAGAGCACCAAACAACTTGATGACTGACCTGATAACAAACCAAGTGCATTCCACGCATGCCTTTACACTAGTAGCAACAGAGAAAAGAAAGCTGCAAAACAAGGCGAGGCAGGAGACTGCTGTGGTCTGGTTACAGTCATGTTTTTTTCTCTTATAACTTCAAATTACAACCATACAGCCACGGCCAAAGAGCTGAATGAATCTGAGAAAATGAAAGGGTGGATGTGTGTTTCAGCGTGTTCCCAGTGAACCTGACTGGAGGGTTTTTCTTTCTATTACAAGGAAGGGCGTGATTTATTTTTTTTTTTCCTATGCTGACAGACTGGATATGAGCAGCCTTCCTTGTTCTCATCTGATGTGACGTTTGCAAATGAGGAAAAATTCAGCAGATAGGAGGTTCTGAGCTTAAACATGGAACTTTACATTAAATGACTTTTGACTCAGATTTGTAACTTTTAACTGTGAAAAGTCTTCACAGGCATTTTGAATATTTTTTGCGTTTAAGTTTCAACATGTCGGGTGACCACGAGATGCTTTTAATATCTAAAAGGAAGATCCTGCTGGTCCAAAGACATAGAAAGCTCTTGTGTTTTTATGCATGTTTTTTTTATTATTATTATCCAGTACATTTAAATTTTTTTTTTTATATATAGGAAAATACTGAATGACAATTATCATCAATTTTATTGGTTGCAATACAGCAACTGCAAAGACCTGTTTGGATGCAATAGTTGGTAGGATGCTATAATCCTGGGTGTTTGGATCCTTAGTAAATCAATACTGTGTTTGTTCAGCTAAGATGCTAATGCTCAGGGAGTGGTGAGCATTAGCAAAACAGTGTAGGCTATTCATACTAGATTTTATTTTTCTAAAGTCACATCACCCTATTTTTATCTATTGTGTAATTTTACTGTAGTAGGGATGCACACATTTGAAAATTTTGGACGAGTAATACCAGTAATATTTTACTTTTTTTGTCATCAGGTGAAACTTTTTCTGTTTAATTTCTTTTCTTGTTTGTTTTTTTACATAATTTGCCACAAATATAAACATTCCAGAGAAAAAAAATTTAATTCCTCCTTTTGTCAAGTTTGAGGTTTTCATTATTTTTATACTTGAAATTTTAAACTAAATGGTTCTTCAAAGATAAGAAATTTCCTCTTGTATAGTAACATTTATCTAAAATTCTGTTGCTTTTTTTTGTTGAAAAGTTTGTGTAATAATTGTATCTTTAACAAGTTTTATGTAGTTGAAAGAAGAGTAAAAATGGCTCTTTATTTTGAAGTGATGGCAGACATTTTTCTTTTCAATGCTCCACAAAAAAAAATCCAGAAAAATATTAATTTTACAGAAATAATTTGGAATTGCGTTCCACAGAAAAATATGTGAAACGGGAAATACTGAACCAGGCGGAGGTCCGCTGTGTAATACAATTTAAATAAATTATATGCAAGACTTAAGCATGTTATAATTTGGTCTGTAACTCGTTATTTTTGGCATTTAGGCATATTCTGGAATTACTTTATTTAATCCAGTGTTCAAAGTATGTCTCCCACAAAATAGATTACAGGGTAAGATGCCTTCAAATGCTGAAATTCGATCCTGCTCACGTCCACAAGTAATGGATTTCAGACAGACAGGCTGACACAGTGAGCTGCTCTCACTCGGGTTTTGATTTCTTCTCAGCTATCCAGCACGACACTGAAAACGAACCAGAAAAAATCCTTAGACAGAAACAGCTCAGAACTGTGTCGTTCTGCCTTCTACAAACAGATTTCCACTCATTTAATCATTTTCTTATCACTCAAAGTTCATTTTGCTCCTGAGAGTTTCCTCACTGTGTGTGCAAGTAAAGGTGTGATGTAAGAGCTTCCAGGACAACAAAAAATTATGCAACCCATCTGCGGGCAAAGAGAAATATACGACTGATTTTTTTTTTTTTTTATAAATAAAAAAAAAGGTATACAGCAGCTTCTACAGAAACAGATGAGACCCTAAACTGAAAGATAAGCTAAGATGACTTAGTACAAATTGAAAAGCAATTAAAGTTTCTTTTGGCTTATAAATGGAGATAGCTCAGAAAAGCATCTTATGTTTTAACAATATTCACTTTCATACAAAAATATAAACATATGCATGCCAAAGATGCTGCTGGTTCTAACAAACTTCTTCAAAAATGTTTTTGTACATGCATTTAAACTTGTGCAGCCATCTTTAAAAAGAAATCACAATGAGTGCCAACCTAAACCGACTGGTACATTATTGGGGAACTTTTAAAAGAAAAGTAATGAAAAATTCATTATTTCTTGAAAAAAGGGAAAACATTAAACCAAAAATAGATCTGGGACGACTATTTTAGCTTACAAGCGCATCAGCTTAAAACCGGAGTGGGCAGGCGACTCAGTGGCATGCCGCGTAACCAGATGAAAGCTGTTAAGTGTGAATGGAGGAAGGAGAAGGGAATTAACGAGCTGACAGCGAGGCATCTCGACAGCAGCGTGAAACGGCTCTAGTGTCAGTTCTGGTGCAAAGCTCGGAGGAAGATGCTTTAGTTAGCAACACAGCTCCTAGAGCACCGTCGTACAAGAAAACCCCTTTTAAAAACTACTCACTATCGTCCCCGGAGTATTTTAGATCAGCTGGAGTAACTTCTTATCTGAGGACCAGGATATAGTGACAAACCAACACTTCCACCATGCTATTTTTAAATCAGGAAACGAGAGCATTTTTTAAGCTTTGCGAGGCAGTAGGTGCATGCTACAAAACAAAAAATAACCTGCAGCGAGCGGGTGGACACGGTATCAACCGAGGAATGACGGTGACTCCCTTCTCTACCATTCTGAATGCCACAGTGTGCATATGTGTACGCTTTGATGCACGCAGCTGAACCGCTGAGATAATTATGCTTCAGGCTTTGTAAAAAGTAAATACAACTATGATGGGGAAGAGCTCCATGCAGCTTTCTGCAGAGCTATGAGGGAGAATCAAACTGCAAAGAATAAATCCACACCTCGCACTCTGAGTCACCTTCAACCTTCTCTTGGTGTCTGATTATGGGCGCCTCGAGCAAGGAGATACCCCCACGGAGCGAGGGGTTTCCCCAAAGCTAAAAAAGCTGAGGAGGCACATTGGATGGCTGGCCTTCACGGGACGTAATCTGACCCAGGGCTGGAAAAGATCTTGGGACTAATCAGTAAAACAGCAAAAGCTGGATTTTCATTGCATATATATATATATATATATATATATATATATATATATATATATAGTATAAGAGAGTATATAAAAAGTCAAAGAGAAGCTGAAACAGCTGATTTATCAAGCAACATAAAAAAACTTTATAAATGATGAAAAACTTTTCTTTTATCAATGCATTTCCTGAGGTTTAACCTATAGCTTCAAAACAAGCATAAAAAAATAAACATGTTATTTTTTAGACGATACAAAAATTTTACTTTTTTGATTCAAATCAGTTAACAGAGTAATCGCATTTTCATCCAATCAGATCCTTTCTCAATTTTTTTTAGGGATAAATCCTGTGTATAATCCTAGCTGTGCTAACAACTAAAACGAGACACTAACGACGGTTTAAGATGGGAAGTTCTACATTTTAAAAGAAAATCCAGTTTTAAAGTAACTGCTTTTGTGGCGACAGCGAGACTGGGGAAAGAACACATTGAATGTCGTTCTTGTAACTTCTTCAAAAGAGGTCAAAGCTTACAAAATGCAGAGAGAAGAAAGAGGCCACAAATCTCTGATTGCTGCATCTCTAATTTAATTCTAGATCCAAGGTTTGAACATTAACAGAGCTGTAACAACAGAGGGAGCTTTTGTTTCCACCGAGTTGTTTCCCTTCTTTATCCCCTTAAGAGCAAAGAAACTCGACCACACACCACCAACAGATTCGATTTGAGGCGTCCCTCTTCCGCTGGGCCAAAGACGGTCTGTCTGTCTTATCCAGGCCTCAGAACTGGATTATCTACATTAAATATATCAATATATCGGGGGATAAGGTGTCTAATTATTGCAAGTAGTGTAGCTAGACTAATGTTAAACAAAAATCTATTGAAATCAGGTGTGCTGTAGCAGGGAAGCACCTAAAACATGCAGGGCAGTGAGCCTCAAGGACCAGGGACCATTAGAACCACTGATTATGCTTATTTATACAAGAAAAAGAACAATTCAGTTTCAGAGAAAACAATAATATTCAGCAAAGTTGGCTATTTTTATCATCAGGACAAAATTGCAACTACAAGTTGTAGCTCTTGCCTGTGAGCTGATAAGAAAAGATCACACCTATGGGGTTTAATTATGAATGAGTTACTGAGAAATGGCACGGCGACAGGTTTCTGTGCTCTCCCTGGTAAAGAGGAGTGGCCCCCCAGCAGCTCCAGTTAACAGGCTGGTTGAGCAACATTTCTACAAGCGAGCTGCTTTGAGACAACTTTAGCGGCTTCTTGACAATACAAGCACTAATTTTAAAAGAAAAACAGCTTTTAACAAGCACAAAAGATCAGCTCAGACTCTAACGTAGCAAAGTAGGAGGGCATCGGATGTGGCTGCAGGAAGTAGTGAGCAAAAAAAACTACAAATGCTGCTTGGCATCGTCCATTACGGTGTCCAACCATCCATTATTCATCACTAAATGTTAATCCACCAACGTCTTCTATACAGATGTAGAGTATATGTAAGCATTCCTCAAGGGCAGCCTGAGGTTACAACCCATAAGGAAGCTTTACCGTCTTCATTGCTCCTGCTGTACTGTTGTGAGGAAGTGCTAAATAAAGATAGGAAATGGTGACTAAGACCAATTTCCATAATAGACAAAAGACGTGTCTCTTCTGGGATCAGTAGGAGTTACAGGGATTACAGAGCAATAATGAGAAAGCCAACCGCTGGTAACAGTCTACAGTCAGTCAATTACGGTCAGGGTTTAGTGCGACAAAAGCAAGAATTTAAACTGAGCGCGCCCCATTTTGCCGCCACAAACAAACTACCCGCAAAGCCGAGTAGCAGACTTCCCTGAGCCGTGCCGCTGTTGCAGCGACTGCTCTGCTGATAAGCTCATTTCATGACAGCAGACAGGAAGCAGAGTTACAGCAGCCAGCCTGAAAGTGCTGCATGAGGCTGAGTCAAAACGTGGCATACGTCATCAATGTACAAACAATGCAGTGTCTCCCTTGCTGCTGGATGATCTGTTCTGTCGTCTGGGATCCAGAAAAGGCACAATTACAACTGGGTCAAAAGTTGAAAGAAAAAACAAAAGAGAAATCAAGGTTTTAAACGATATATTGGAATAACGCTGAACCCTGACAAAGAATGCCAAGGTTCTCAAACTGCGGGACAGGTTCCACCAGTAGTATGCGAGCTGATGAAGTGGTGTTGAGAAGAATGTTGGTGCTAATTATCTGTAACCTCATTAATCTTAATAAGAAAATAAGAAAAAAAAAAGACATGAGAACCTTCCTGTCTCTTTAAATATGTTTTTAATTATATGTATGAATTAATTTCTATGCTCTGTTGTTATGAAGCACTTTGTAATTTTTAGCTGTTAAAGGTTCTGTATGAACATGATTTATTATATAGATTGTTTTTGCTTCATCGGGAAGAAACTCTAGAGTTTCCCCGACTTCATTTTCATTTTCTAGACATTTCTTTTATTTTTTTTTTAGGCTATGATTGACACTATTAGTGCAAAGCATTTTCTTTGCACCTGCTTTCACAGAGGTAGGGCATTACCATCTGATGCTCCACGCATCACATAACAGGTTGAATCTAATCATGGCTTTCTATTTGATGGTGTTTTAAAGGCAAAGTTCCAGTAATGTTAAAATTCCACACATTTCCAGCTGAATATTTCTGTATCTTTTTAATCAGAATGCTTCATAACATTTAGGACAGTTTCATATCAAATTGGACACAGAAAAACTGGTAATGCTTTTATTTTTATTTAATTATGTAAGTAGTACGTGTTAAAAGTTATTTGTAAAAAAAAAAAAATACTGTTAACTGTTAACTTCAACATAAAAGTCAACAATTGTTTTATCACTTCATTTCTGTCACTTATTAACCTGTTATTTGCTAGTCTGGGTTTGAATTTTCTAAAAGTATTTATGTTTTTCACATCCATTCTACTTTAGATTGGCTCCATTACAATATCTATAACACTTAGATTGATCAAATTTGGACCATATCTGTCTATGGCACATAAAGATTATTTATCACAGTTTTGTGATCTGTGATTTGTTTTTCCATTTGTAAAAATAAAATTAAAAAATGGCAGTTTCAATGTGTAAGAACTCTATGGTCTTCCCGACTTACTGCTAATATATAATAATATATTTGCTAACCCTTGGAATAAACAACCAGGACAATAACAGTTTATTTTTCAGCATCTGAAACTCCACAGCCACACGACCACTAACAGAAGTTCATGAGAGACAAATAAAGAGTTTGTTATTGCAGGTATACTTTGAATAAGTTGCAGCCATGTTGGGTTTTGGCATCTGAGTTGGTGAGAAACTTTGGACTTTTGTCGCTTGGATTCTAACTGCAGGATACTTTCCCACACTTCTTTTTTTTTTTTGTCCCTTTTATTTCAATAAATATTTGCAATAGAAAAAGTTTAATTGCATTCAAGTAAGAATAGCACTACTCCAGTATATTTTTACTGAAGCAAAAAGTAGTCATCCAAGATATTACTAAAGAAAGAACGAGAAAATATTTTGACATAGGACTATTTAAGCACAAAGTAACTGATGATGGCTTCAGAAGGAAAAACAATTTGATGTGCACATTCCGGCGAGAAAACCCACAAACAAATAATCATAAAATAAATTTAGGCAGAAAAAAGGTTTTCTAATTAAAACATGTTCAATATAAAACTTATAAAACCAATACTCACAGTATATAATGTTAGAACAGGGTCAAGGCATTATATAGTGTTTACTGTACTGTGTACTGATCTCCAAATGGAACAAATGGCTCAGCAGATAGAAAACAACAACAGAACAATAAAGTTTGTATACAAACAAGACGTTGTTTGTTCTTAATTTAATGAAGAACAAACAGATTTTACGCAAGTAAGAACAGCAATGCTTAATAATATTACTCAAGTAAAAAGCATGGAGTAATAAAATTACTCCTAAAAGCACAAGTAAACGTAACGAGTTACTACCTACCTCTGTCCAAACCAGGCTTCCCAAACTACGACCACTCATGTCAATCTAATTTATTATACAAAACCTATTAGTTTCTATCATTTCATTAAAAGGAAGAAAAACGTGACAAAGCATCTGTTAGCCTTAGTATAAATACACAGTATACTGTTTTTAGGGATGAAATGGAAGAAAACTTGTACAAAAGACCATCAGGACAGTATCCTCTCTTCAGGAGTGGCAGTAGCATGGAAGCTAGCTTGATAAACAATCCTAACTCCTGATTCACGCACTGTCAAGAACAGTAAAAGACTGCTCCCAAATAAACTCGAACACAGTAAAAGTGTACTATTTTTGTTTATTCTATGATTTTTGCTAATAATTTACACACAGAATGCATTTAGGCGACGTCCAATACGTTTAGCTATAATATATAAAGGAAGGGAATCCGTCTTACATTGCTACACAATAACTGGTCTGACCGCAGTTAGCTATCATTACGGCTTTCGATGTGGCATTTCCTTAATATTTGTAATTTCTAAAGCACTTCTACTAAATATCTGGCAGGTTTAGATGTTTTAGAGCGTAAAGAGGTCGGAAACAGCCGTCGTGCAGCTGGAACGGGGATGAGGGGGCGCTGCAGCTCCTCTAGCTAACTAAGCTAAAGCTAACGAGCTAGCTTGGTCACCAGAACAATCAAAAAGAGAAACTCAGCGGGATATAAAACACACAAATCAGCCAAAGGATCATCAGTGACAAAACTACATGACGTGTACTGAAGCTGTTGCGTTTTTCACCTGCAACTCGGCCCGCTCCACCTCCCATTGTGCCCTCTCTACTTCGAAACGGGCCCATTCGTGCTGCAGGAAGTGCAAGATCCCCGGGATGCTGTACTGCGCTCTGGCCGCCTCCGCAGCGTCGCCATCGGGCAGCGGTCCTTTCCCACCGCCGGCTAAAACAGAGTTGTTATTGTTGTTGAAGAACACGCCGGGCCCTGCCTGTTCGTCCATGGCCGGGCTCGGTGGAGAGGTTGATCCGTTCTTGCCGATTCGATGTACTTAGATGTCAATAGGAATAGCAAAAGAAAAGAAAAATAAAAACTATCGACAACGCTCCGTCTACTCGACTCGGGGAATGAACTCACTTTCTGACAGCTAGCTGTCATCCAGTGACGACAGCAGCAGACCACGCCCACAACAGACTGATAGGGACGTTCGATTCGTTCACCGGACTATCCGGATATCACACTCACAGGAAGTGGCTAAATCTATTTCAACGGAGTAATTCATTGAGGGTCAAATGTATCACAATTTAATAAATAGGCATACATATATAGAAATGAATAATTAAAATGGAAATAAAAAAAATATATATTAAATATAAAGGCGCCTCTCAAATTTGAATATCTAACATATTTTCAGTCTTCAAAGGTGAAATCACACGTGTGACAAGTTTTCTGTTAATTTTACATGATTATGACTTCCAGCTAGTTAAACATTTCAAAAGTATTTTTCCAGAAAATCTGATTATTGCATAAGATGAAGACAGAAAAAAAATGTAATACAGAAAGCCTACTGAGGAGCACTCAGAATTATGTGTGGCGTGGGATTTAGGCAATCAGCCTGTAGCTCTGCTGTCATGTTAACAAAGCCCAGTTTGTTTTATTTAAATCATCCTCTTTGTATATCTTGTTAGCAGAAGGAAGCATGAAATGCTCTTAAATTTTTTGGGTAGAAGGCTGTGTTGACTTTGGACTTAATAGTGGAGCAACATCAGCAGATGACATGGCTTTCTCACAGACTGCGCAAACGTCACGCTTGACCTTAACTAACATGGATTCCGCGGCTCTTCACTCTTCCTCCTTACTCTGGTATATTTTTTATTATATTTCTTTACAATTCAGTTAATTATTTTCTGGACTGTTGCACTTCTAGCTTTTCATAATAATAATAATAATAATAATAATAATAATAATAATAATAATAATAATAATAATAATAATAATGTGAAGTCGATCAAATTTTAGAAACAGTTTATGAGTGAAAGAAACTTTATTCAAACTTCCCGAAATTGATAAAATAAGCAATTAATGTTTACATGATAACTAGCAGTAAATAATAAAGAGGGTTAAAATTCCTTCATGGGCAAAACAGTTAATGCAATCTGAAACAAAAACATTAAACGTTGGGGATATTTTGACATATGAATGTCAAAATATCCCCAACACCTATTATTAGCAAAAGAAATACAGCATTTGAAGAAATTTTGCAAAATCTCAAATTCGGCCCAATAAAGAGATATATATATATATTCTCATTTTATTCTATCGTTTCCTGGATTCCACAGCTAAGAGTAAAAAATTAAAACTAAAACATAACTGATGAAAATCAGCAGACCTGAATGTGACATACTGCACAAATTTATCAAATACATAAAATTACAGTTGTGAGAAAACATAACTATCAAATGGAGAAAATTGCTAAAGAGAAACAACATGGCTGAACCTAAGCCTTTAAATAATATTAATCACAGGGGAAAAAGTCAAGTCTGGATGTGATACATTCATCAAATAAAAACTTGAGATGTTAAAGCAAGCTTTCTAAAGTGAACATTCAAAAGTTTCTTTGATGCTATTTACAAATTACCATTTAGACTGAGGGTACTTTAATACAAAGTTGAGATGAAGATTAAATAAATACATTTAACAAACTGTAATGAATAGCAGATATGGTAAGTAGTACATTGCCATCAGGGAAAATACAAAGACAGACAGCATAAACTCTTGAGAGGGTAGAGTACATCTTGATGTGTTCAGAAGAAGCTCGTCTTGAGTTTAATAGTTGGCGCAGCCTGCACAGTTGGCTGAGCTTGCCTTGCTGCTGCTTTGGCTTTGCTGCTCGCCTGGTTAGCACGAATAGCAGACTCAAGACGCGTTTTAAGCTCAGGTGCTGCACCGATTACGGTCTTGAAGGCAGCTGGATACAGAGGCCCAATTCGCATTAAGTTCTGAAGGGCAAAATCGTGCAGGTTTTTAGAGACTTGAGGTGCGGAGGAGATCGCATTCTCATCCAAAAGGTAAGAGATGAGAGTAGGAACAAGAAGAGCCAACAGCTGCACTCCTGTTAAACAAGCAGACACATGCATCAAGCATTAACAACATTAAGCACAGATAATTTAGAATTAAGACTTTGAGAAGACCCATTTAATATGACGCAAAGTATGCAACCTTAGACTATCACGTTGGCCCAAGTCTGTATTCTGTGTTCATTGACAATTATTTTGGTTTGCAAATTTTTACATTTTTCAGGTGATCAGAGTTTCTTTTCACCTCCTCTTACCATGTGTCATGATATGCTCTGATGGCAGATATGGGCATGGTGTCTTGTCTTCTTATTGTTTAAACAAACCATTGTTTAAATTTCCCACACTCACTGTTCAGGGTATGACTCAACATCAACTTGCTCATTGTCATCAGTGACAAATTGAAACGTGAGTCTGAATGTAAAAGGAGGACACTTCCTGTTATCAGGGTGTGGGGCTGAAGTGATGTCAGTAAATGACCATGTGAATGTGTTCAGTACCGGTCTGTGATGAGACAGAAAATTTGGTGCAGCTTCCCGCTTGTGTGTGGAAGTTACAACAACTTTGTCTTTTATGACTAAGATTTTGAGGCTTGACCACGTCCCCATGCTTTGATACAGCAAAAAGCTTTGAATAACGTTTGATCTCCAACATCTAAAGATTGTAACAGCCCATTTTGAAGTAGGTAAATCAAAAGCTGCAGGAGAAGTTTGTTCAGATTTGCAAGTAAAAGGCACAAAATGGCAGCTTTGGTCCAAAATGGCAGACTTCCTGTGGAGTTTGGACTATGACTCCAAAAGACTTATTGCAGGTCTTCAAACACTACATTTATATATCAAATTTCAGGCTGTCAGGAGGCGGGGCTTGGATTATGTCAGCATTTGACTATTGAGTTTTGTCAAGGACATACTAAGGACCAATCAAAACATGTTTTGTGCCTCTGTGATTTTCCTTCTAGGAGTAATAAAAATGTTTATTTTTTGATGGGGTCAAAATCGGTCAAAATTGCAATTTCTATTCAATATGGCAGACACATTACAGTATTTGTTGTAAAGCAACAAAAGCACAAAAGTTTTCTGTGGGCCTTGGGAAATTCTACAATTGTACCATATTTCATAGCTCTCTAAGATAAATGTGGAAAGTGTTTTCGAAGTTGTCAGGTGTCACTGTTGAGATATTTCTCTTGCAACTTCTGCAAAATGTAAATTATGTAAATTTTACGCACGACTGAGCACTGTAAAAAAATTTGATGAGTTTTTGAATTGTTAGACCTCCAAAAAGCCATTTCACTTGCTGGAAGAACAATAGATAAATAACTTTGAGAACTCAATGTACAGTATGATGATTGTTATATCAAAATCAATAATAGAACTGACAGTGAAGCAGTGCTTGGATTCTAAATTTAATCTAATGCTTCTAATGCGTTAATGCTCCAGAGCACACAGTCAGAAGCACTGTGCTTAATTCTTTAGCAGACATACTGTAGCTTAGGCTAAATGATTTTATAAAAAAATATATGTACATGCTACATAGGGTACTTGAGAGGTCCATTAAGTAAAGTTATACTCACTGTTCTTCTCTTCGCCCATGCTGACCAGATTCTCTAGGACCCTGATTCCCTCCTGCACAACCTGCAGCTCAGCAGTAGTTCCAGGCCGACTGCGTTCCACCGCCTTTAGCTTCTCCACCATGAGTGGAGCTAGGGCGTGGATGTAAGGAGTGGACAAAGCTCGGTTGGAGTGTTGAAACACTGACAGAAGCAGCTGGTAACACCGGGCCTGAACCTGTGGCAACCAGAGTTATATTTTTTACCAATAACTAATACGATTTCTTCCGAAAATTCATGTTTTGCTACAATAGAGACAAATTTATGGGTTTTATTCTAATTTTACATGATAGACAAAAATAAAAGTAGGAATATTAGGAGAACAGAAGGAAGGATTTTTTTTTTTACAAATAAAAATCCAAAAAGTGTGAGATATATTTTTTCATTTATTCCCCTTTAGTCGTTTAATCTAATAAAGTGCAACTAAATTTCTTCAGAAGCCAAGTAACAAGTAAATAGAGTCCACCTGTGTGTAATTTAATCTAAATACAGCTGTCCTATACAGGGTCAAATATTTCATTAAGAACATGCAAACCACCAGCCTGATAAGTTCCATTGAGCATAGAAAGCATGTCAGGAATGAAGTTATGGAAAAGTTTAAAACAAGGTTAGGTAATAAAACAGTGTTCCAAGATTTGAAAATCTCAAAATGCACTTTTCAATACATCCTACATACTTTCTAGATTTTTATTTTTATTTATAACTCCCTTAAAAGCTCAAATTTGTGTTTGTACTGTGACAAAATGCAAGACATAGTTTATGTGCATTTTGTTGCTTTGTTACCCAGGGATCACTAGAGTTGAGGGCATTTCGGAAGCGGTCCATGCAGCCTTTCTGAAGGACGATCACTCCCACCAGCTCACTACTGGCTGACAGCAGGAAGAGAGTTATTGCTGTCAGCATACTGACTTCATCCATGTCAGGTCTGGACTCATCTATAAAGATAAAACCACAAGGTAAAATTCTCACAATAGTTAGAGTTCATGTTGTCTCATGATCAGAAAACTTACATTTTAGGAATGCAAACAATTAATCAACTTACAATTAACTGTTGATTAATGGTTTATTGGATTAAAATTAGCTCCAGCTGATCAACTAATAATATCTGCTTAGACCTGTTAGTGTTGTAGTTTGGCTGCCATATAGCAGAGGAAGCTGCTGGTCATCCCTTAGCCAGTTAATACAGAAATAAAGATGGCAGGGCCATTCCAGAATGGAAAAAAGAAGTGGTCCAAACAGAATCCGGTGTGGAAAGCAAATTGTACTTTATGTGGTTCTGTTTTGAAATAGATACTCCTTAAGTTATCACCTAAATAGCAGTCAAGCAGAGCAGTGTCAACTTCTCATTTAAAAATAAATGAGGTGCTAGAAATGGAGAGCATAACAGAGAAAAATTGTAACATGATCCCAATAAGCAAGGTTGATTTTGAGGGCTGTTGTGAGTTACGCTGTAATTCATGGAGTGAAGTTTTAACATTCCTTCAAGAGAAACCACAGAGGGTACTTCTGTATGAATAGCTCTCTGTAAGTGTTTCACATATTTGTTCTTCTCATCTTTTATTTTTCTATTAAGCAACCTAATGTGTTCCTGTTTTGCTACATTTAATAAATATGTTTAAGTTTAATCATGCAAGAAAACCATAATTTTATAATAGTACATATTTAATATAGCCGACACAAAATAATGCTAAAATGTAAAGGTTTTTTGAAAATTCAGTTTATTATGAAAAATTTAGCATTTTATGTTGTATAAAGACAGTCAGCACTCTTGATACAAGAGAAAAATTTGTTTTTTAAGTGCATGACTCCTTATGAGCAAATTGTTGGTTGACTGATAAGATCAACTAACAATCAACTTGATTTAATCAAGTTGATTGATAAGATCAATCAACTTTGGATTAACTCAATCAATAACTTGCATCCCTAGTATATTTATGTGTTTGCTTTACCTGGATGAGAGTATTCAAGCACAGACGCCAGGCTGCTCCTGACCAGGGTGCTCCACTGAGTCTGAATGCTCTCCTCCCGGGCCAACGGTGAGGTGATGATGGTCTTAATGCCCTGCAGAGCGGCTGATACAGGTACAGGCACAGAGTTGTCAGCAACTTTAATTGCAGTTTCCTTTAGGACCCCAGTGATTAGGAAAAGCACTGTAGGAAGAATGGTTGTTGCTCCTGTCAGGGCAAAAATAGCAATAAATTAGAACGAACTTCCTGGATGCATTTATACCTGTTGTCTTCAGGTCTCACCAGCAGGAGAGCACAGCGAAGGCAACTCGGCCAGGATGGAGACGGTGTTTGCCACCAGCCGTGCGCTTTCGTCTGGTAGTCTCTGAGGCCTCAGAGGGGCATGGCTGGGTGACTCCTTCACTCGGGAATTAAGCTGCGGTATGTGGCGCACCAGGATGAACACAAGCAGCTCCATGGCTGCGTAAACCAGAGACTTGCCAGGTACGAGCTCTCCCGTGTCCCCGCCTTCTCCTAGGCCGGTCATAGAATCTTTCTCACCTTCATCTTCGTTGCCTGACCAAAAAATAAAAAAATTCAGTTACCTAAATTAAATCCCAGAAATACTTGGCTTGGTTCTAGCACAGTATTCCAGACCTCTGTTGGCCCTTTGTTGTTGTAGGTGATCCACTGCAGCTCTGATGGTCTCCTGCACCACCGCTGTGACCTGAAGCTGGACTGCAGGAGGATCCCGCGTCAGCAGCAGTCTGTGCAGCACATTTAGGAGCTCCACTGCCAGCAGCTACATTAGAGGTGAGGGAATGGTTCATCAGAAATGCCAGTGTGAAATGCAAAAAAAGTAAATTACTTCATCTGACTTACTCTTTCCACTGAGCTTCATAAAGAGCTACTAAAACCATCCATTTGTATTCAGCCTAAGATACCCAAAAATAGAATCCAGGCCAACAACAGTAAAGCTGGAGGATCTGTAGCATATGTCAAACTCAAGGCCCATCTGTATACTAAGAAGACGTGGCACAAGTCAAAAGTTGTTGCCATTTTCCACAAACTTGGCCATTAAAGTTGATTTTGATTGATGACGTCATATTCTCCCCATTCAAGTTATGTTGCAAACAAGGACAGACTCTACCCTATACTTGTACAAACCCCAAAATACTTGCAGCTGGAGGTGCAGTGAAAGGTGGTTTTTAAATGTATTTTCTCAAATGGGTTTGTTGACATAAATGCATGCCACATTTTTTCAGATTTTTATTTCTAAAAACTTTACAGTCAGTTTCCCCATTTTCCTTCCACCTCACAATTAAGCACTACTCAAGTTTGGTCTATTTAAAATCTCTGCAAAATACAGAGAAGTTTGTGGTCTCATATATGTATTTATATAGCTACTCCAAAAATTTTTATTTTGAATTTAAGAAGAAAAAAAATTGTTAATTTTAGTCAAATAAAAAATATTATGCCTTAGCTAAATAGACTATATGCAATGCCTCTGATTTTATTTCAACACATTGATATAAATAATTTTTCCGTACCTGGTCCTCTGCCATATGTGTCTTAGCACAAGGAGTTTCTAACAGAGTCGACAGAGCCTGCAAGCAGGACATCACGTGTTCGATGGGCTCCTCGGGCCGCGGGAAGCACAGGAACTCTATACTGACACCTGAGTGACAGAACATGGACATCTTCTACTAACAGTTCAGTTCTGTTCACTTTTTTTCCTAACATCTTCAAGCTGAATGTGAAAAACAAAAGAATACGGTTGGAAGTGACTTCTTACCCAGCATAAGATGCATTCTGTCTTTAACTGAGTCCTCCAGCATCTTTGCAGAGGAAGAGCTTCCCTGAAGAGCATTGGGAACTTTGGAAGGAGTTGATGAGAGATTCTCTTGATTATCATTAACTTCAAATCCGTTGCTGTTCAACCAGAGGGCCACAGCGTGCAGCACAGGGGCCCAAGAGCTGCGGTAGTGGAGTCTCGCTGTATCTATTGTCTCTGGGGTATAAAACGCTCCGCCTATGAAGATACACACAGAATAATCCAACGGAAATTACTTGTTTGGACAACTAAATTTATCACAAAACCAACACAGTTAGTGCATTTTGTCCAGCTATGACAGTAATATGTCTTCTTTAATCTTTTGTACCTAAATGGAAGTTTCTCTTTTGTAGAGAAATATTTTACATTGACAAGCCTAACTGGGGACTTGGTTAAAAAGTGATGGTTAATTTGTAACACTAAATATAAGTTGGTCCTAATCAAATTAGCCAAAATATAAGAACAAAAAAATTTAATCAAAAAGCAAAGTTGACAATACTTCAAGGTTCTTTGCATCCACCTATTATAGAAATCTGGTTTGAAAAATCTTAAAATTAAATAAGTTTAAATGGAACAATAAAACCTAATTATAAGCTAATTAAACTAAATCTCACCAGTTTAAGTATAACATTGAACATTTCAGATTAATTTTTGTGGTAAACAATCAGTTGTGTACCATCAGGTGGGAGCTGACTTGAGAACTCGGCAGGCAGAGTGAGCAGCGCGTAGTCTCGCAGCATGGCCAGCCAGAGTCGGCTCAGTGAAGGCAGCTCCGGCTGCACTAAGGTAATGAGGCTGTCTGGAGGAAGCACATCTGCACCCAGGTCATCCTCGTCTTCATCCTCATCTCCCCTCCTAACCGGCTTGGCAGGTTTAGCCTCTGCCTCCTTCTTGATTTTCATTGCCACTACATACACCTGACCAAGACAAAGCAGCGAGCACGATCAGATTGAGTTCTGTGGAAAAATTAGAAATTCTGTCATTTTGAAGCTCACCTCGGCCCAAGCCTTTAGCACGGCCAGCTTCTCCATGGTGGTGGCACTCTCACTGTAAAGCTGACTGGAGGAGCTCTTCCCAGACTGCACCTTGTCCAGCGAAGAGACCAGCAGATTGTGGACTCGCCGCAGGTCATTGAGGTCGCTGACTACACCACTACCAATCCACGTACTGCATACCTGTAGACAAACACTGGGGTCAAATAGATCTCTAAAAGTCTTCCTGTTAGGGTGTCTTTAGAGCGCAAAGTCTTAAAAATTAATACAAAAAATAAATATTGTGTCTCACCTGGCATGCCTTCGCTGTTATATCAGATGGTGTATCAGGAGAAAAAGCAGGTCTGAGGGCAGCACCAACCTAAGTGCACATAATTTGCATACAAAGCCACGTTTTTCCTCATTTCCCTTTTTTCTCTATCTTCACTAACTGAGAACTTCTGGATACATTTCTAACTCACATTGGCCTGGTACTGCTCCAAAATAACATGCCCTGGAAACTCAGGCTCTGGTACGGATGCAAACTTTTTAATTATGTCTTCCAGGGCCTGCAGACCAGCCATCCTCAGCTGGTTGCTGTGGTCAGTGGCTGCCATGAAGGCCATACGGATCAGGTCAGACAGATGGATCACCAACAAATCTCCTGAATGGACAGAGATGCAGGAAGAAGCAACAACCTTTGTGAATAATAAAAACCAATTCATAAATGATCAATGCATGGGGAAGTAAGCTGTCACTACCAACAAAGAAAAATAAATATCATGACATGTTATTAGTTTTAATTTTCTTCACTGACAACTCAGTGTCTGATTTTATAATCAGTGTTTTGATCTTCTGCTTTTGAACACATAAGAAAAGATCCACTTTCAAAATTTTAGTGTGTGGACTCAGGACTAAAAAACACCAAATATTGATTTTAAGACAGAAAAATAATGTTTGCTCCAACAGAGGTGCATTTTTCATACAATTACAGTGGCTTGCAAAACATTTTAATTTTATACACATTCTCAAATTTGAACTACAAATTTTAATGTGTTTTATTAGAGCAACCCACTCATTACTAGCTGGAAGGGAAATAGTTTACAAATAAAAATCTAAGAGTGGTGTGCATTTGTATTCTGCACATGAAACAGCCAGATGCAGTCTTGATTTAATCAAATCAATCAGGCAGTAGGGAAACCATCCTGAGATATCCTCTTTGTAGAGCAGACTTTCCTGGCACATGTAGGTAACAATCTAAAAAAAAAATAATTACTTAAATTAATTATCTGAGTGCCTCTGAGGCAGCAGATGTCCTCTGGGTTCTTGTGATGCCAGAAGAGAGCAGGAATCTATCTGGTGTTATTTCTACGTTCATGTGCTTTACAAGAATTTAGTATTACAACTGGTATGTCCTGACTCCTGTAATATCTGTGCTTTCACCTTCTAGCACCCTAAAGACTCTAGTCTGTGTCGAGATATTTAAGGTGAGACATCAACCAAAAGACTCACAGCTGTAATAGTAAGGAAAGATTATTCTACAAAGTATTTCCATACATGCATGCCATATTTTTTAAGATTGTTTTAAAATTATACATAATTTTTCTTCTATTTCACAATTATGCATCCCTTTGGTTTGGTCTGTCTCACCAAAATACAAAGACATTAGTGACTGTAACAAGGCAAAACATGAGGAAAATACAGGGTATGAATACTTTTCCAAGTCTTTATCCATCTATTATCTACGTATCTTGCTTGTTTTAGAGTAGCTAACATAAATACAGGCTCCTCCATCTATTACAGTGGAAAAACTCTCCCAGTTCTGCTTACTCATCTCCTGCCATGTTCAGTCCTTATTCAAAACACACATGAATTAGCTATTTTCCACAACCTAGATCTCCCCAGATGCAAGACCTTTTACTGTAGATACTCAGGCAAAACAACAACAAAAAACTGGTAGTATAAATCAGCCGGGTGGTAGAATGGTACCTTTGGGGTTCTTTGCTTGTGCAGAGCGAGCAGTTGCTAGGTCAAAGTGCGCCTTGTCTGCATTCTCACATAGCAGGATGATGCGGCACAAGCAGTCGGCGGCAAACACCCGCGTCACCCAGCGCGGCGCCACAGAGGGCTTGGACTTGTCATCATCACCCAGGCCTGTGAACATGGTGTCGTCGTCCATCTCGTCTTTTTTCTCAGAGTCCTCCCCATCCTTTTCCACCTCAAATGTCACGGCTCCCCCCACATCTGAAAGAGGAGAAGGCCGTTTTTATGACACAATGATTCTAAAGACACAAATTAGGTTTTTTATTAATCTGGGAACTTGCCCGTTGTTGCCGCGAGGACGTCTTTGCATAGTTTGAGCCAATGAGAAAGCTTCTCCACAGCGAGAGATGACAGCATGTGCCCCAGTGTGTCATGGATGTCAGAACACAACTTCCTGTCCGTCTCTCGATCCAGCATGCCAAACAGAACGCCTTCCAACCCGGTTTCTGTTATATTTAGATCTGAACCACACACCAGGATAACACCATAAGAGTTAGCATCTCAGTGAGCCAATATTACCAAAGAGAGCAATGCAAAAATACAAAATCTTACCAAGTATTTTTGGTCTACTCTCTAGTGCAAATATCTTAGTGCACTAGAAATAAGACAAACTGACTTTCAAATAGCTTATCAGCAAAAAAGGACCTTGTTTAACTCAATAACTCCTCAATATTGATGAAAAAGAGCTAGTTATAAGTGTAATAGTCTGCCAGTGGAACTAATACGTTATCATCAATAAGGAAATATTGATTTAAAATGAGCTCCTACATCTTACTGAAAAGTTACTTGTAACTTAGTTGTGTCTTATTTCAAATGTAGTAAGATATTTGCACTAGAAACTATAGCAAAAGTACTTAGTAAGATTTTGTGTTTTTCCATTAGATTGGCCTTATCCAACTCACTGATGGTTGT
This sequence comes from Brachyrhaphis roseni, assembly GCA_903066815.1. NCBI lineage: Eukaryota > Metazoa > Chordata > Actinopteri > Cyprinodontiformes > Poeciliidae > Brachyrhaphis > Brachyrhaphis roseni. The sequence continues at coordinate 72,124 of CAEFZY010048832.1, forward strand.
ATTGTCCTTGCCATCTCCTGCTTTCTTTGCCAGACTCATTGCGTACTCGCACACCTCTGCGGCCTCCCGCTGTGCGAGCTGTCTAAGGCATGCTACGGCAGCACGACGCAGTAAAAGGTGAGAACTGCACAAGTGCACCTGCAGGAATCCCATAGCACAGTCAGAAATCCCAACTTAAATCAGCGCAGTCTGTACTCTTTTGCAGTGTGAAACGTGCATCTTACACAGAGGCAGGGCACCAGGCTGGACAGGTTCACGTGTCGAGGAGCGAACATGTGCAGCTGCTGCAAACAAGAGATGGCAGCTGCCTGGACCAGGGAGTCAGAGTGATCCTGCATGATGGCACAACCGACCAGGCAGGATGAGCGGATGGTGGAAATAGTTGCTCCATTTCCTGGAGAAACAAATTAATTAGAAAACCAGAAGGAAGCTGTTTTTAACAATCAGATGACGCAGACAACTGGAGATGATGGCAGAAGGACTAATAAAAATCTTTATATCTTAGTTCAATCAAAGTTCCATGGATTAGTTCATTTTTATGTTGATGAATACCTGAGTGGGTCAGTTTGATCCCACCTGGGGGCGTTGTGAACCTCTTTTATTAACTGAGAGTAATTCTGTGTGTTCTGCACATTTGCTAATGTTGGAAAAAAAAATTATGACTCAAATAAATAACCAAAAGAGAATCACATTGAGTTTTTTTGGATTGATCAGAAAAACTCAATGATTAACTCATTGAGTTTTTTAATGATCTCTTAAAAACTGTATTTCATATAGTTTTTAAGAGAAGTTTATGCAATTAAATTATATATAGTTTGATCATTTTTATGACTATTTCTGACTAGAACTAATAAAAAAATGAAACTACACAGAACAATATAAAATACAATAAGCTAATATACAATAGCAAAAGCACATGAGTATGGATTTAAAGGCACCAAGTGGAAGAATTGGAAACACAGGGGCATAATTGGAGGGTACAAAGAGGAGAAAGGGGCAAATTGCACCATAATCATTCTACAAACTCTTAAGTCAGCCACATTTATTGATGTTAAAGTGTTTATTTTTTATGATAACTGGCACACTTTTAATTAAAACCATGGCTTAACATAGCAGACCCAAGTCTTTATCTACTCTGTAGTGAATCAGCTTTTCTTTGCCATGCAACAGACCTTAGAAACTCTCTCTGTATCAGTCCTTGATCTAACAATATTGTTTATCCAGATAAAGGAGATAAAAGAGAAGTGAGTAAAAACACCCATTAAAAGTTATTTATTTTTAAAAAGTGAGTTTAGAATACTGGCCTACATAGGTTTAAAATTTTTGTTACTGCCACCTGCTGGCAAAATATAGCTTTTGACCAAAATATACACTGCAAAACCCCAAAATCTTACCAAGTATTTTTGGAGTTGTTTCTTAGTACACTTGAAATAAGACAAAACTAACTTTTCCGCAAGATGTTGAAGCTTGTTCCTACATCTTGATATTGATGAAAAAGTACTAGTTGTAAGTAAAATAATCTAAAGCTATCACATTTTCCCATATTATAACTTATGGGAAAAATGTCTTGTTCCACTGGCAGATTATTTCACTTATAACATGAGGAAAATGTCTTGTTTTAAATGAAATAAACTACCAGTGGAACTAGCACTTTTTCACCAACATTAAGGAATTAATTACTTAAAACAAGCTCTTATATCTTGCTGAAAAGTTACTTGTAAGTTAGTCTACTTGAAATAAAACAAAACTAAGATATTTGCACTAGAAACTAGACCAAAAATACTTGGCAAGATGTTGTGTTTTGGCAGTGTAAAAGAAAATTGTTCTAACACAGGAAATGCAGCGTAATTAACCAGACTTACCTTGTAATTCTGGTCCAACAGTGGTGATCAGAGCTCCCAAGCAGCGACCCAAACACTGGTGGACCTCTGTGTGAGACGGCGGCACGGTAAGAAGCAGCGTGAGCACCAGGGAGAGTGTGGGCTCCACGTAACCTCGGTACATTGGCCCGCTAGAATCCACGATAAGAGCCAGAGAGTGCAGAGACCAGGTCTGATGAAAGAAGAGGAAACAAACCAAATTTCTGTTTTTGAAAACGAACAAACGTTTTATATGCTGATTTTAAAATCCTCTCCTCCTGTGTAATACCTGAACTTCATGAGAAGATCCATCCTGAGCGAGAGCCAACAGGATGCTGACACTGGTCTTCAAGTGCTGCCCAGAGCCGATTCCTCCGACGTATCGATGAAGACAGCCGAGAGCCAATGAATGGCCCGTTCTTGACACCACATCACGAGCCGACTTCAGCCTTCAGTCACAATGAAAAGACAAGAACAAAATTATTTTTTCTCACCAACTGATTTCTAGCCAAGTTATTGATTAATGAGTTAATCATAAGTAAATATAGTTAATCTAAAAAAAAAAAAAAATACATTTTAAAAACAGGAACATCTCAGGTAAAAAAAAAAAAAAATAGAAAATATGTGATATGTTCATAATTCCCCACGAACAGAGATGTTCATACTGTCTGGTTGCTCTTGAAGGAATGTAAAAGCTTTGCTGCATGAAGTGCATTAACTCAAGATCAACCTTCAACATATTACAACTTTTCTCTGTTATCCCCTCTGGTTTTCTGTCATCACAAACTCTCCTTTGTAACACATCAGTAATGTTTGAATGAGAGGTTGACATTCTTCTGCCATGCAGCTCTACTGAGCGCTGTTAAGCGCTCAGTAGAGCGCTTAATAGCGCTGGAGCTTGTACTGGAGCTTGTCCAGTATATATGTATAACAGAACCACATAAAATGCATTTTGCATCCCAAACCGGACTATGTTTGGATTGTTTCTCTTTCCTGTTCTGGTATGGACCCACCATCTTTGTTTCCATATCAACTGGCTCCACTTAAGGATGACCAGTGGTACCACACTACAACATTGACAGAAGGTTTAACATTTAACACTGATTAACATTATTAGTTAATCAGTTTGAGTTAATTTGAATCTTTTCAACCATTAATCAACAATTAATCATTAATTGATTAATTTCTTGCATACCTATTTAATATTAAAAAATTCCACAATATTCTTACTTGTCAAAGCTGGTCTGTGCCATTCTGGCAATGAATGTGGCCTCTCCCACCACCTGAGCCATCCTGCCCAAAGCCTCTCCAGCAGCACAACGCAAAATGGGATTAGGATTGTCCAGAGCTCCCATCACCAGGGCCAGAGCTGACTTGCGCACCTCTTCTGGGCCCAAAGTGCTCTTGTTCTCAGCCAAACCCTTCAATCAGTACCAGATTTTAACAACAGTGTCAATGGTCATGTTTTAAGAGGACATATGCAATGTTTCCTTACCTTGAGAGCACTAAGCACTGCAGTAAAGATGTTCAGCTGGACCGCCTGCTGTCGAACTCCTTTGGCCTGCTTTATGCACTCTGCAAAGTGGTCTAGCATCTGCAGCCTGAATTAAACCAATAAAAACAACAAGAAAAAGTTAAATAGTAATAGAGTCAACACCAAGAACCCTCCATACAGTTTTCCAACTTTAACCAATTTACAAATGTATAATATGACAGCTTTAATACTCACCTGTGTTTGAAGGAGACATGAGGGAAAACCACGCCAAACAGAGCGACGGAAGCGTCAATGACGGACACGCCCAGAGGCAGAGGCCCAGGAATGGCCTCACCGACGGGAACACGCAGGTAGATGGACGAGGGGTCATGCTCCAGAGCGCCGCTGCCAGAGGCGCTGTTGGGCTGCAGCTACAGACAAACAGAGTTACAATAGCGTTAAAAAACAACACTACAGGCTTGATATTCTATAATGCAAAGAAACTCATTTTGGTTTTCAAAATTTATACAAATAAAATCTTAAAAGTGTGGTAGGCATGTATGTTTTTAGCCCTTCTGACTTTGAAGAACAACCTTCTTCCACTTGTAAGTCCTAGGAGTTTTTCCTCTAGCAGCTTGGCACACCTGAAGGCTCACATTTTTTGTTCTTTTTTATTGTAAAATGGCTAAATTCTTCTCTGAAACATAATTTCTCTAGATTTTATCCATATTTTCTTCTGGACTTTGACTAGGACAAACTTTTTCAAGCTCCTCATCTCACCATTTATTTTGCATGTAGGCCAAAAAGCTGAATTCTGGTTTTGTTTGTCCAATCATGATGCCGTTTCTTTACTAATACTCTCTGACACATTTCTGAGGCTGTTGAAGAACAATTGCATTAGTAACACAATTAAATAGAACAGGTACACAAAGATGATATATGCTAATTATGTAACTTTTAAAGGGAAGTTACTGCACTGGATTTTATTTTGGGGCATCAGATTAAAAAATGATAAATGTATCAGCAAGTCACACGTTTCAAATTTTTATTTGTAAAAAAAAAATCATTGGTTTTCCAAATAAATTAACACTACTTACATAAAACCCCTTGAAGTTGATGGTTTTAGTGAGATGAAATGCTTAAAAAGATAAGGCTGGGCGATAAATCAATTTTATAAATTAATTAAATTTTATTTTTTGAAGGTTTAAAAAAACCCATCAGAAATCAAATTTGGTATAAAAAAATTTGCGATTTTATTTTTAGGCTATATCACCCAGCCCTAGAAAAAGTGTATTTATACTTTTCCAAGTCAATAAATGAGGGATTTTGGAGGAATGTCAGAGGTAATCTGAACTAACTTGATCCTCGATGCACTTGTGGTCAGTTTCCTGCAGCCAGGAGCCCATGAGCACACTGTCGTCATAGTGACACAAAGAGCGCAACAGCGAGGTGGTGGTGTTGGCGGAGTTGTCAGTCAAAGTGAACTCTGCCACCAGTTCCCTCAGAAGCGCATTGAAGCTGCCTGCAAAAAGATTACAAACTTTAAAACAGCTCCTTAAAAAACATCTGCAACATTTGCACAGAATAATTTAAAAGCAACAGTTTTACCTTCATACGTCTTAGGAGGCAAGAGGGCCAAGATGTCATACAACCTAAGTCTCACCATTGCTGCACTTGCTTTTAAGTGAGCACCATGGACTTTAGTGATGGCAGGGACCCTGAAAAGCAACAAATAATCGTCATCACATGTCTCTGGCTTTAACATCTTCAGCTGGTGAAGAAATTTCACACTCACTGTGACATCATGGTCATTGCACATTCAATGGGAGTCATGAGTCTACGGATTACGTCTTCAGTGAGAAGCTCGGGACAGTGGGCCACAAAGCTGCGCATGGCTGCAGAAAAGAGAAACAAACAAGTCAAAGATAAGGATGTGATAATACCCTATAGTCTGGTAGACTCTATCTGAAAGGGGACCAAAATTGCAACATTTATTACATTTTCAGCTGGTTCATGTTTCATGTTGCATTGTGTCAAACAAGCCAAACCCTTTAGAAATCCTGTGACCTGTGGTGGCACTACACAACAACCACTGACGGAAACTTCTTAAGAAGACAACATGAGCGCAACTTCCTTCGACACAAAATATAAACAAAAATGGGTGGTGTCATATTTTAGCAGTTGTAGGATTTCTCTTTTGTCTCTGGTAAAACACCACAAGCCATTTCTCTTGCTAGCAATAGACTCTTGTGTTTGTTTTCATTGTATTTACCCAGAATGCCCTGTGCTACAGTTTGCTTCTAGTTTTCCAAATATGAATTTGAACAACATTAGAGTTCACTTCTACCAAACTGAGAAGGTTAATCACATAGAGGTTTTTAGGTGGACCAGAATTTTCTTTTTGGTCCACATCAGAGTTTGATTGGGCATTTACATCTCCCCAAACAAACCAGATGTTCTACACAAACGAACTGGAGCAGGATTAAAGTGGACTAAACATGGCTGGTGTTAATAAACCCTAAGAAAGTTGAGTTAATGGAGAAGGCTGAAAGTCTACAGAGGAGAGGTTTTTACCACACAGCGCTCCGGCCCGGCCCTCCAGAGTGACCTGCCAGGTGAAGGAGTCTCCTCTGGCCTTTTCAGCCTCCAGCTCCTTCTGGGAGCGTGGAAACACATTCCTCCACAGCAGCAGCATTTTGGGAAGGTGGTAGCGGACGAGTGAGGAACCTGTAAATGTATTTAAGCACAGATCAGAGGTGGTTGGGAGGAGAAACTGCAGGCAAACAGCTCAAAGCTTTTCTTATGAGAATCACCTAAAGTCATGAGGGCCCCCAGCAGGAGCCATCCAGCCTGCGTGCGCTGCAGGGACAGCCGGCTGTTCTGAGCCGCAGTACGAAGGAGGTCCTCGGCTATGCTCACCACCAGCTACAGATCGAGCAATAATTTAGGTTTGTATTTAAATACACTTGAGGCGGTTAAAAGTGAGAGAAATTAAACTTTTCACACCCTGCCCTTGGAGTGAGGAATACCCAGTGGACACTGGTGTACTCCTCCCAGTAGAGCGGCCATTGCGAAGCTGTAGCCGCTCACGGCCTCTGGAGAACTCTTTAGGTTGTTGATTCTCTCAGCGCAGCGGTCCAGCAGCGGAGACAGCTGATAGGGCAGAGCCACAGCTACACAGCGCAGACACCACGCTGCCGCCAGGCGCGCTGCCATGCTCGGGTGCAGCAGCACCGAGGTTACAGTTTCCAGAAGCCCTGGAATGTAAATATTTAGCATAAATCCTTACTCCGAAGTTACAGAACAAAAGTTGGATATCATATTGATGTGTGCATCTTACCAATCGAAGGCTCCTGGATGAGCGGAGAAGCCGTGGCACTCAAGCTCTGGACTAAACTGCCTAGCTCTTTCAGGGCACACACCATGACATGCTGACTGGCAGAGACGTCCGCTGCCCCTGCCTTGTTCTCCCCACTGATGTCGTTCACTACCGCCTCTAAAAGAACATAGCAGGAAACAAAAACAAACAAGCTTGTTGCTTACTCTTAACTGTTAAAATTTCATAAAAAGATCAGTAGTGGCTTAAAATCAACAACAATTTGAAAGTTTTTGATTTATTAAAGATAATCATAATCATTATATCATAACTGGACAAAAATCTCCTTAAAAGTGCTATATGACCACTACACACTGCTGTCACACATTCATCAATTAGGCTATTAAATCATGTGGTTGAACCATTGAACCCAGAAATATTTGGACACTGACACATTGTATTGTGGATGTATTTAAAGTTACTAAGATTAAAATGTATTCAAGCAACATAAAAAATATTTAAGTTGAAGAAAAGTGCCAAATAAATCAGAACGTTGGTCTTAATCTTAAAATAATCATATAAACAACAGGGGGTGTAGGAAATACAGATTTAAAGGAGGAAAGAAAAAAATCTGAAAAACTTCTCTGAATGAACAAATGAAAACATAACAAATTTAAATCTACCAGAAGTATTTATAATTTTATATTTTCAAGATAAAATTATCTTGAAAATTTTATCTAGAAATTTCAAGATAGTTGAAATTTCAAGTCAGCGTATATAAAAATGCTTATTATCTTGGTCTAATATTTGTTATTCTAATAGTTACATAAACTACACCTTAAGATTCTGATGTATTATATAGACACTATCAATATAGAATAAAGATAGAGAAAGTGTTTTTTTTACTAGCAATAATCTCTTTGTTTATTGGTGTAACTATCTTGGATGAAAGTTTAATGATCTCTAAACAGGTTATGAGTGCTCACAAGAAAACCACGTGAGTCAATTCAAGCATTCAGCATGCTGAGGTGAGTCAATCTTCACCAGTGTAAACAGAGCATTTTGATAGTAAAGCACAATTACTATCCAGTTATTTTGGTAAGCTGTTTGTGTATATGCAGTCATTTTCAATAAATTAAGAGTATTATTGAAAATATATTTCAGTAACTCAATTAATTAGATGAAACATCATATAGATTATACACAAAATGATGTCAACTACAACTAATGGAAACATCACATATAAGATTTGAATATTACGTCATCGCAATAAAAAATATTTTAATACAGAAAACTTGGTTTAATGAAGAGTATGTTTAGTACTTAAAAGGCTGTAATTTTCAAAAGATACTCTTAATCTAACAAACGACCCTAATATGAACATATTTTCTAATTTATTGAATATGATTGCAGTTCATGTTAAACTGATGGATAACTTTAAAATTGTTTTGTTTTCACTCATTTTTAATTCAGGTTGAGCAGGAAATAATGAATTTTATTGGGATAGTTTATACTATTGAATTTTGTTAATATTTTATTATCTTTTGTTGCTTTTATATAACAATTGTTTGATCATTTAGTCATTATTATTATTCAGTTATCTTTAAATTACATTTATTTTATTATAACATGCTTTATTTCTATATTAAACCAACTGTGGTGTCACTGTCCAAATATTATAAATTTGACTGTGTTACTGTTTGGAGTTCTGAGGATTTCTGTCATAGCAATATGAAATATATATAAAAACTGTTGTTGTACCACCAAATATACAAATAAAAACACACTGGTCATTTTAAGTATCTAGAAATCATCTGAGCTCCAGACAGACAACGGTCAGGAGAGATCACACAAAGATTAAAAATAGTTTCAAGGATCAAATTTAAAGCCCCTTCTTGATCTGTGGCAGAAACCCACCAGGCTTCAAATCTCATTGTTTTATTTCCAATTAGCCACAAACATTTTAAAAAAAATTTGTTTTAATGAGTTTCACAGATCAAACTGACTGGAAAAGCTTGAGCTGCAAGTATAAAGTGAACAATAAAGAGCCCAGAATAACATCTGGAGAAAAACTAACAGTGAAGTTATTTTTTAAAAGTTGTGTTATCAACAACAGCATGATGTCCTATAAGAGGTTGCACAGCAAATCAGAGTAAGAATCATCCTTTTGAATGAGATAATGGTGATTTAAAAAGACACTGATGTGATGCTGTGTAAGGGAGAATGGAAACTATCTGGTGGTGTACTTGCAAACCTAATTATGCCTTGCTGTAAGTTTAGAGGCACATGCATTTTTTTTTTGCTGATCTAAGCCAGATGTTTACAGTTGGAAGATGTTATTTGCTCCTTAGGGATTATAAAACAATACCAGAGCATAATCTGGCAGACAAAAAGCCATGATGACTATGAAATAATGGAAGAATGAATAGTTGATGAGCTGTGTAGCTGATGGATGATACTATTGACATTATCATGCTGCTTGTGGTTAAAAAGAGATGGAAAGAAGGAGGAGGAGTGCCACCCTAGAGAAGAAAAAACAGAAAGCCAAACTAGAAAAAGGAGAGGAATGTAAGGCAAACTCTGTCCACCCAAAAGCAAAACATGCAATGATTCTGGAAAGTGAATGCAAAAAGAATTAAATACGATAACGATGGATGAGTACTTACTCTGTAATGCTCTGAACCGTGATATTTCCCCCCCATCCTCCTTACCCACAGCCCTCATTTGTTTGCTGATAGCTTGGCAGATTTCTTTGCCGGCAGCAATCTGAGCTTTTTCTCCCAGTAACCCCCCCAAGGTGGCACGCAGCATGAAGGACACACAGCGCCGCGAGTACACAGCTTCCACGTGTGTCTGGGTGGCCCGCGGGTGAGACACGAGGTCCAGAACGTGGGACAGAAATGTGGCAAAATTGCGCTCCAGCCACTGACCACCCAGTGTGGTCACAAAGACAACGTAAGCCTGAGGACAGAGAAGAGAACAAGAGGTAAGTTGGACAAAAACCAGATTCTCACATTTGCATGTCATTTTTTTTTTCTTCTAACCCTTTAGCTATTTTCAAAACCATAAATACAAATGTTTATTATTAATCTATGGAAGACAGTTCTGCAGTAATTAGGCTTTAATTGGAAACATTTGTCCGTCCATGAGTGAGCATGGCTGGACGGATGGATTGGAACCATCTTAACTTCTTTCCCCTCTAAAAAAAAAATCCCTCCTACCTGTGTGACCCCGACTCGAACCTCCCTGCTGACCGACGCCCCCCCCTTCAGCATCTCCCCTCCACTCTTCAGGAAGCCAGATCCGCCCCGTAGGAACCCGGTGGCCATCAGCTCCAGAACCTCGTCCAGTGTGGCCCGCTTCACATTCTGGCGCATCACTGGGAGTCACAAAAAACCAGGTTGGAAACAACGAGTCTGTATAGGACATATAGAGAGTCCTGTTGACCCAGCTCAGGTACCTGCAGCTTGTTTGGGCATGAGCGCCGTTGCCATGACGGTTCCCAGCAGTTTGGCCACTGCCACCCGAACACCATAGTTGGAGCCTTCCAAGGCTTTAAAACACAAAGTGGCCACGTTCTCCAGTTCAGTCGTCCACATGAACACTGCCTCATTCTGCAGCTCCAGCAGGCACTAATCGGGCAAAAAGAAAGATGTGAGATTTTGTAAATAAATACGTTTTCAGCTTGACTAGCCATTCAGAAACTCATTAATCTGATTTTAATTATGAACAGTGAACACACCAACATACTTAAGAGCCCTTAATACTTACACCACTATTCAATTTGAAAGTTGCTACAGAGAAGAAGACTCAAAGTTTGCCTATTTAATCTTAAGAAAGGTGTTTAAAACTGAGATCACAGGCATGTTCATTCAGCTTTTTAAGTCAATGCATTTTATTTCTGTGTAAAAAAAAAAAAGGCTTTATACAAGAATAAAGGCTAAGAAAGTTACTGCAGAAATGTTTAATTTGTGTAGTAACTGTAGGTACACAAATATTGCACATAAAGTGAAATAGTACAGCTTAGGTTTGGTATTTTATAGTTTGTTGGCTACTGGTTATATAGTCTATCAGCTGCCAAGAGGAAAGATCCCAATAGCTCTCATTTCTGTATTTAGCATTTAGCAGTTTGTTGATAAACGAGACCAGATGTCATACATGATAGACTGTTTAAGAGTGATGCTGGTTTATGGGATGTACAGTTAATATGAAAGATTTCAAGAAATTACTGGGTCTTTTAAACAAGTTACACTATTAATTCTCTAGTAGAGGCCGTTTTTGTAGCGAGAACTTAAATGTTAGATTAATGTTAAAATTAATTCTCATACAATTGTGGTTTTAAACTATTCAGTTAGAATACAGCTATTAATTGATTTGTTTAATCCCTTCTTTGAAGCGTTTTCCAGATACTAACCTTGGCTACCGCACAGCGGACAGCCATGGATCTGTCTGTGAGGAGGGAGCGGGCGTTCTTGTAGATGTCTCTGTGACATGAAGCTGCAGCTCCACCCAGTCCACTCAGCACCTTCTGCAGGCTGAGCAGAATCTCTCCTCTGCCTTGTGACTACAGAATTCATTAAAATAAATAATACAGATATTACACAATGGCCCTCCAGTAAAGAACTAAGTTATGTCAAAAACAAAGCATCTCAGTTACCTCTGCACTCTTCAGAGCTTTCAGGAGATTATTAATGGTGTCTGGAAATGAGCTTCCCAACATCCGGCCCATCTTTTCATAAAATGCTCCAACACATGCCACTGCAGCACTGTGAGACAAATATCAACCAAAACATTGCTATATGCAAGCAAAAATCATTACAAAAACTCAGAATGATTAAAAAAAAAAGATATGATAAAGACAAACTTTCTTATCAGGGTTAGTTACATTTTTCTTCCATTTTGCAAACTGCACTGCTTTGTATATGTCCATCATTTAAAATCCCAATACAAAAGATTAAGGTTTGTGGAGATATTGGGCTAAATGTGGAAAATAAACTTCATGTAAATAAAACACAGGATTAAAATAAACTGCACCATTAAATCCTAATGTAGGATTAATCTTCCATTAATGCGAGAAAGAAAAACATAACACCTGTTCCTTCTAACTTAATCCTCCCTTTTAAACACAAATTATTACACCGCAGACTAATGCATGGCTTAACTCCTAATACCCTTTGAGAGGGGTCAGCTGTATGTGCTTGAATTTTGAAAGCAGTAAAGAAAAAAATAAGAGGTCCTTGTAAATGTCAAGAAGCTATTAATAAACTGTAAATATTATGAAATGCTGTATCTTACAGTTTTGTTGGTAAGTATGCAGGTGTGTCATCCTTGCTTTTAATTATCTCATTGCATTTATCCAGAGTCTGGAACACAGTGAAAGTATCGCCAATGCTGTAGAGAGTAGCAAGGTTTTTAGCAAGCAGTTTTCTAGTTGGTGGTCCAGGGGCGCTGCTGATCAGTCCTGTTAACTGTTCCACCAGCTTCTTCTGCTTCTCCTTCACATCCACCTGCCATTTAAGCACATAATTAAAGTCAACAGAGGCCTGCAAAGGCAATTACTTAAAAAAAGCAACACTAACAATGACAAATCACCTTATTTGCTGCCACAAGAACTTTATCCAGGAATCGAAGCCATTCGAAGATGAAGACTGGTCTCTTTGCTTCAGTGATCTGAGCCAGAGCATCCTCATTGAGCAGCAGACTGTGAGCCAGCTCCATGGTGAGGATCAGAACTGTTCACCCTCCTCTGCTGGAAATTGTACATTATCAGCATAAAACACCAATTTTCTGCCTGTTTGGTAATTTAGCAATAATCTCAGAAAATAAAATGAAACAAAATGGAAAAGTCACATTATGCAGCTTCTTTTAATTGCTACCCTGTTAAGTCTTGCATATAAAGGCATTACTGATACCAGGGTAAAAAGTTACGGTTCCAAAACCACCAAAATAATGAAAGAGTTTAAAGTACTCTCAATGAAATGTCAGAGAAAAGCCCAGAGTGACTGGAGTTTCCTCCTGTTTTATGGAGGAAAGCGTAAAGCAGCACTGCTCCCCTCCCACTTATTACTGTGAAAGGAGGGCTCCTATATTTTACAACACAATCATTTTTTTCCAGTTCCAAAACAAACATTGATGCTCATAGTGTGAAAATGAACAATAAAATATGCTAGTAGCAGCAGCATGCTGCAAGGAATCCAGGAAGCCAGTCAAATCTCTTTGTAAGATAACACTGGTTTTAAACTATAGTTAGTAAAATTTGAGCATCATGTCTGTTTAGCAGCAGAAAGTGTTGATTCAACATTATTACTACATTGAAATCACCAGAAATGTTATAAATAAAATTATTATAATGGTAAAAACTGGGTTGACTGTGGAACATTGAGTATAGTAGTTGTCTTGCAATCAGAAAGTCATTTGTTTCTTCTTACAACAGTCAATGTGCCCCTAGCAAAGGCCTTTAGCACCAAGTTGCCAACCGGTCTGCATCAATGGGTGCGACTGGGTCAGTGTTTTAGGAATAGTTGCAGCTTTTCATTTTTTAAACAAAAGCAATTAGATTATTTTTGCACCTTTTTAGTTAGAGACCTTGGTGTAAATACAGTAATATCATAAAGCTGTGGAAGTTCTCATACTGGCCCATGCCAACACTCCAGTATAATGTCACATCATCATCGCAACATTCAACGTTTTCCTATATTGTATGTTTTGCTGATGTACTGCAGCCTTACTGTGTTTCTTTGAATTCCTGACCCAGAGCTTCTCTCTTTTCCTCCTATGTCTGTTTCTGGCTCTTTCAACACCTAGCTGCTTGCAGCAGCTGAGTTTGAATCTGGTTCTACTGGAGGTTCCTGCTAAAAGGGAGTGGTTTCTCTCCTCTGTTGCCACATGCATGCTTAGGATGAGGGATTTCTATGAAATAAGTGATTCAATGCAATCTACTGGGCTTCCTTTGATGATTTTTAACAAATTGATTTTACGTCATCCCCTGACTTGGAACTGCATTATAACTAGTTAAATATTTTAATTCCATATGATTCTTGATATGACTGCATCATGTTGTAATGAATTGGATTGAATTTAATGAAATTTGCTCATGTATGTCCTAAACTCAATTTTTTTTTTGTCTTCTTATACCTTGAGATTTGCTTTGATTTGGCGTCATATAAACTGATCTGAACAATCTATAAATAAAATAAACCGGTTAAATGAGCTCAAAATATCTATCGTTTCTCGGACACTTAGCTTCATTTACATGGCGTCTGTGCTTCATAAAAGTAAAGCTTAGAAGCAGTAACACATTATTTTTTGGGTTGTTTTGTGCTTTAACAGCCACTGACAGTTTTTAGCTGTTTGTAGCAACCTCAGCTAGCTAGCTGATTCCTATGAGGAACAAGCTGAACTCCGGCAACACGGCGTTAACCGGGGCTTTAAGCTGTTTTCTGAAGTCTATCACGACTCCCAGATATCATACAAAACACGACATCAACAACAACATCCTAAAATGTAAGCTAAATATCGATAAAATACAAATACTACCTGTGTTTCGATGATCCAGGATGAATGACGACAAAATATCAGCGGCGTTGCAAACAAGTACTTCCGGTGGGAAACTATGCAAATAATAATAACCAACATAACTGATAAATATTCGCGCAATTGACAAAAAACAGTTTTAAAACTTTTGCTTTGTATTAAACTTTAATTCTATATGGTGTGTATTAATACATTTTCTATAATTATGTGTTTTAAACGTCGGAACTATTTACACGCAGGTTTCTTGTAGATGGTCGGAAATTTTCTACGAACGAACCAAACACTGGGGGAGCAACAAAATTTACCAGCGAGCATTTGTTTAAGCTGAATCTCTCTTTATTTTTAATTGTACTACTTTTTTTCCTGCAATTCGCAATGTCGGACGAGGAAGAAGATTACATGTCGGATGCATTCCTCAGTAAAATGTAAGCAGTTTATGTTTGTATCGAAATAACGAAGATATGTAGCTACCTAGCAAGATATTGTAAATTATGTAATGATAGCAATTTTCAGCAGTATGAAAATGATAAATATAGGATTAATATAGAATTTCTTTATTGAATTTAATTAATTACCTTCATTTAAAAAAGTAAACTTTACAAGTTTCAACAAAACAGTTGTATCTAAAAGAATGTAGGTATAAAATAATATATAAATTTATCATCCCAGGAATTTTAGCTGAATGTAGAAAAATCTGCCTGCTTGTTAGATGCTGAATATAATGTCAAAATCAGCATCTTAGTTGAGTAATTCTGTTGGAGAAAGAGCTCTGTATAGGAAAAAGAATGACCTCTCTGTTATTACCCCAGAGGAAATAACTACTTACATTTACATAAGTAACTTTTAGAAAAAAATATCTTATTAGTAGTTTGTACCATACTTTTTACTTTTATTTGAGTAATATTATTTTGAAGTAACATCTCTCTTGGGTAAAAATTTCCGGCTCCTGTAAGTACAAAAATATTTTACATTCTCTTCTTTTGCTACCAGCCTAGTGAAAGTAAGCACCCCTCATGCTCATTTAAAATATTAATAGAGAAATTATCTGCAAAAAGTTTCTGTTCTCAATGTTTTTCCTGTTTATAGTCAGGATGTGAAGCCAGGAGTCAGCATGGTGAGGAGGATGAAGGAAGCCATAAAAAAGGAGGAAAAACAAAAGGAGAAGAATATTCAGAACCGTCAGAAGAGCTACAAGGAGCAGGAGACGGAAAGCCGAGAAGCAGCTTTACAGAGCTCCATCAGCAATCAGAACAAGGGCTTTGCACTTCTTCAAAAGATGGGTTACAAAGCTGGCCAAGGCCTTGGAAAAGAGGGTAAGTATAATCTTTCCTAATAATTTTGTCTTTAATCAAGATTAGGCTCTTGAATCAAATGTAATGCTTATGTCTCTTCAGGAGCAGGAAGGGTTGATCCGATTCCTCTAAGTATTAAAGCAGGTAAGCTCTTCATTTTTTATACCATATTGTGCTGATGAGTACAATTTGTTGTTTATTGAGGTTTCTGTTACTGATCCATCAGACAGAGGGGGTATTGGTCTTGAAGAGATGAAAAAAAGAAAAGCTGAGGAGGAACTCCACCATTATCGGCAGAAAGTTCGAGCCAAACAGCAGAACGAGGTCAAGTCTCTGGAGGATTTTAGGTGAAGCTTGCAAGAGCATTTGAGATGTCCCTGAGGAGCCTCCCTGCTTACAGTAGAGCTATTTTATTCTCTGTGTTTGCAACGCACTTCAGGTCAAGAGTCAGAACAGAGAGAGAAGAGCGGAAGATTGAAGGAGACCTGAAGAGGAGTCAGCGGTCTTGCGAGCAGCTTGACAATCAGAAGGTTAGAAGAAATTTGAGTATAAAGTTCCTTGAAAATAAGTCATTTAACATTTTTGTCACATTACAGTCAGTGATATGCTTATGCTTTGACCTAATCATGTAATTACAGCTCTGCCTACATCTTGAGGGTTGTTGTCATACAGGAAGTTAAATCTCCACCCCAGTTTCAAGTGTTTTGCAGCCTCTGAAAAGACTTTCTTCCTAGATGCCCCTTTATTTAGCTCCAACCATCAGATAAATAAGTCAGACAAATCTGTATCCCTGTTGAAAAGCAGCATTTTTCACAGCATAATGCTTCCTCCACCAGGTCCCACCATCACAATGGTGTGATCACAGTCTAGTTGTAATATCCTGTTGTATGTAGGTCAAAAGGTTGAAATTTAGTCTTTCCCGGCATGACTTGTGACAAACGTCTAATGAAAATTCTTACAACTTCTTTTAAACGTAAGTTTCCATTTTGCCACAAAGGTCAGATTTGCAGATGGTACTTTTGACAGCTGTTTCCACCTGTGCTGTGGATCTCTGCAGCTCCTCTTGGTTGTTTCTCTGATTAATGCTTGTCTTGGTCAGCCCTCATTTTAGATACTATAATGTGAGAATATATAAAAAAAAAGAAGAAGGGAAAATACTTTTTGAAGAAAAATCTCATTATCATTTTGACTAACTCTTAAAGTGACTCTTCATTGTTGTGTTGGTTTTCTTTTTACACATGAGGGATGTTTTTGTCTCAGGGCATAACTGCTCCCAGAGAACCCTGGTATTGGCCCAAAGGTGATAGTGATGACGAGGAAGATCCTGTTGAAGAGGAGGACGAAGAGGAAGAAATTCCAGAGATAAATGTTGGTATTTATTTTAGGATATACACTTCTCACAACAGTATAAAATCCAAGTGTTACCAAAAAAAGATATTAATATTACTAAACAATATTAAGATATGAAATATATACTCCATGCCAATGTCATTAATGTGTTTGCTGTTAAATTTACCATGATATTACCTTCAGGTGTTTCGGTCTCTCTTGCAGCCCTCTGATAAGTTGCAAATTATTACATCCTATTTACGAGGAGTCCATTTTTACTGCTTATGGTGTGGAACCACATATAATGGTAAGGGTGAAACCATCATAAGATTTCTATCTGTTTTATGCTCTTTTGCTCATGCATATGTTAACTTTCTGCAGATGAGGAGGACCTGGCTTCTAATTGTCCAGGAGATACAGCAGCAGATCACGAATGATCCTGATTAAAAGACATTTAGCAGCTTCCTTCTTGAAAAAACAGCAACATATATTTGTTTCTTAAAATATCTTTGACGTAATAAAGATAATGTTACAGTGCAAATCGGAATCAACAGACTTTAGAGCAACTGTATTTGATAATATTAGTGGTAATTTGTGAAACGTTCATTTATTGTTTAAATCTACTGTCAGTTTTTATGTCTGTTTTTTTTCTTCAAAAATATGATAAAGTTGCATTTACAAATTTCTTTAAAATGATGGAGGAATCTCTTTCATGTGTTTAAAAAGCAACTATAATAAAAGTATTTTTTAGAAATCTTGTGTTGATGAAATTTGGTTTTTGTCATGGTCAAAAATTGTTGTTGAATTTGAGTTACTTAGAAAGAGGTCATATTGTTGACATTTTCAAAAATGCATAATTATCTCTGCTTTAATATTTCTTTCCCCTAAATATCATTATACTGGGGGCGTCTGTTACAAAAGCTTCAAACATATTTTTACAAAGGTAATACAAATAAAGAGGCTAATAAATATCTTCCACGTGGCCAAAACGGTTTAATACATTAATCTATTTTAATTCTTTTGCAAACTCTTCGGTCGCTTTTTACATATTTCAATTATTGGAATTGTAAAACTGGCTTTAAAAGTTAGAATTTTAATGAAAATAGTGAATGCATTAAACTCCACAGGAGTTAATATTTCAGACTGGACTTGAAGGCACCACGGGTGACGTTTCTGATGAAATCGAAACTTACGTCTCTGCAGTGGAAGCAGCGCCGACATGAAACCAGAAGAGTGTCACCTCTCTAGGACTGTGTTTTCTCATATTTTATTGGACTTGAGAAGCTAATCTTATTCAAAATGGATTCTGTAAACTACATAGCTAGGCTGAACGAATACGCACAAAAAGAGCGGCTGGAGCTGAAGTATGAGGAAGTTGGATGTGTTGGACCTGACCACATTAAAACGTGAGTTGGTGGGATTTTTTATTTTCGCCTCATTCTCGAAGTTTTCTTCTACCTGCGTCTCAAGGTGTATCGTTTTAGTAAACCACTCATCTTTATGAAAACATATGCATGCTGTACAGTAACGTCAGTGAAGAGACAACATCATGAAGACCAATGCAGTCAGATCAAGGAGAAATGTGTGGGTTAAGTTGTAGAACAATATTCCCAAGTTTTAATTGATTCAACAGCTCTGTTCTGAGAATAGTAAGAGGTTGGAACAGATAGTCCTACAAAGACATGGTTTTCAGTCTGAGTAGCATCTAAGAGACCCTATGGTAACTCTGGAGGAGCTGCCGAGATCCACAGCTCAAGTGGGAGAATGTGTCTGAAGGACAACTATCAGTATTCATTGAAGAGTGTGCAAGAAGAAAGAGATTATTGAAAGAAAATCACAAATCACAGAAATTAGCATTTGCTAATTTGTTGATCCATCCATGCACACACATGCACACCTAAGAGCAATTTAAAAAGACCGATTAGTCTAGCAGTCATGTTTCTGTACTATGTGTGGAAGTCGGAGTACTCTGAGAGTAACCAGACAATCACATGGAGAACACAGAAAGAAATTATTGGGGACTAAGCTCTGGTTAGATAACACCGGCAGTAAACATTTTGTTCATTTGGTGGAAATTTAACTAAAAAAAAAAAAAAATTGTTCCGCAAAGCTGCTAGAACCGTGCCTCTAAAAACGGTATTGAATTCAGACTCACCCTACACTGTTTGTTCTGTCACATTAAATCTCCCAAAATGTGAAAAAAAAAATTGCTATAGTTCTTCTTGTCAAACCATTCAGTCACATTCTTAATGCAACTAATGCAGTTCTTCTGAATCTTTTGCAGGTTTACTTTAAAAGCTGTTGTGAATGGAAAGCCATACCCTGAAGGTGTGGGGAAGACCAAGAAAGAAGCCAAACAGAGCGCTGCTAAAAATGCCTTGAAACACTTGTTAGATGAAACTTCAGTTTCTGTAAGAATTATTGAATTAATGCAGATTTTACTTTTTGCATTGATGTGAAATACTAACATGTTTTTTTTTGTTTGTTTTTTTTGTTTTATCCTGACAGACAGGAAGTGTTGCAGAAGTTTCTTCTCCTTGGGTTCAAGTGAAAACTAATTACATGTGTTGGCTGAATGAATATGGACAACGTAATAGGCTCATGATAAGGGCTGTGGAGAAAATCACACCTGGACCCAATAATTTATCTCAGTAGGTCTCCTTATATCATCCAGTTACTTTTACAGGTGTGAAGTCAGTAGTACAAGTTATATAAAAGTATTCTTCTCATGACGGCATCAGGTCCTGTAGGTTTGTGGTGGGAGACAAGGAGTTTCCAGCTGCTTTTGGGAAAACCAAGAAGGAAGCCAGGGAGGAAGCTGCCAGGCTGGTGCATCATGAGATATTAGGCAATGAAACCTTAGATGTAAGTAGTGAGATACATAAGTTTATTATCATCGTATCCTAAAATATCTGATTCCTGGATTCAATTTAAATGTTTGTTTCTGATTGTATGTTTTTGTTTGTTTTGCAGACTGGAGATGATCGGGACAGCGGCACATCAAGTCTGCCTTATGAGGAAGTTGTCTCAGATATCAGGTGAGCCTGATGCTTTTCCCTGTGCTGGTTCTAAAAGCAGTCCCTCCAGGATGATGCAGTGTTTTTTTTTTTTGTTTGTTTTGGTGCGGCCACAATTACCGATTATGCAACACCTTTTTCAAAAAGTTTCAAATTTTTTAAGGCTTTATTTACACCATGCCATGGTCTTACAAATCTTATCTTCACAAAAAAGATAAGATTTTAACATGGTTAATAAGTGAAATTCAAATAATGTTGTCAAGTACTTTTCCAAAATAGCACCCTTGATACAAATAAATTTATTTTGTGGGGAAGTTCAATTTCAAGATGGCTAAGGGGATTGGTCAAAATTGCAAGTCAAAATATATGATTGATGAGTTAATAGCCTTCCTACTAGTAAATATTTCAACTTCCTGGAGGGACTGTAAAATGTTTTATTAGTTATAATATTTTTCTTTCAGTAATCGTGCCAAGCGGTTGAGCCTACAGTCTGAAGACAGCATCCTCACAGAAACAAACTTCATTGGACTGGTCAATTCTCACTGTCAGAAAACAAGGAGCACCTGTTCGTTTGTAGAAGAGAAAAAAAGTGGCCCCTCTCATAACCCAATGTGAGCATAAGTGAACTTCTTTAAGCTGAATACATAGCAACAGACTAATAAACTCTTCGCTTATTAATCTCTTCCTTTTGGGCATTACAGATTTTCCTACAAGTTATTGATTAACAACGTGCAGTACTCTGTTGGTGAGGGCAAGAGCGTCAAGGATGCCAAACAGAATGCAGCTCGATTGGCCTTGTCTGCCCTGAAGGAGCGGTCAGACTGGGACAGCAAGGTACCAATACTTAAGCTTTTTTAACATGAGATCTAGTTCTGGTGCATCTAAATGAATTAAAATATCACTGAAAAGTTCTTTCATCTTTTACACAGTTATATTACATACAGAGTAACTTATTTAAGGTATTTATTTCAGTTCATTTTAATCACAATAGCTTTAAAAAGGTCATTTCTAAATAAGCACAGAATGCTGCATGCAAGAATATTCACAAAAAGTTTAGTGGAAGGAAAACAAGGAATAGGGACAGTGACAGCTTTGAGAGGACTGTGACGGAATGTCCATTTGGGAGATTAGGGGCTGGCAAACTTATATGATCTAACCTCGATAGAGAATCTATGTGGTACCATCAAAAGGAATAGTAGAAATAACATAACCAACATTACAGATGAATTGAAGGCCGCTTTTAAAGCAATCTGGGATTGCTTAATACCTCACCAGATCCACAAGCTGATCTCATCCATGCTTCACTGACACAGTAATTGATGCAAAAGGAGCCCAAAACAAGCATTTACCAACATTTCTTTTTTTAAAAAAAATCTTTGTTTTATTGGTCTGCTCATATTATATGAAAAAGTAACATTTTGGTTCTGTGTGTTTTCAGGTAGCTGGGTCGGATGATTGCACACAAGCCAAGCAGTCCCCCTCAACAAACACACTGTAAGGCAGCTACCAACTTTTGTCAAAGATACTAGAAAAAAAAGTGCACTTTATTAAATTTAATCCTGATGAACTTAGTGTAAGTGGAGATTCAGTTTGTGTTTAAAACTCTCCACAGGACTGATTGCATTGTTACGGGATTTTATTAGGGGTGTAGCCATACCTAACATTCACAAGAGGAGACACAAAATTGAGCTAACGAGAACAAGACGGAACAAGAGTTTAATATTACTTTCAAGAAAACTTCAAAAGTCAAATTAAGGCCTTTATTCTGCATTCTTATATATTTTTACCAACAAACACAAACTGCTGTCTTTCTTCTTAAGATTTCTTTTCATTACTTCAGATGTTGGAACAATACTTAAACTATTCAAATTTGAAAATGCTTTATAATGAAAGTGTTATGATGTTATGACTGAGCCATACAGCAGATGGTTACACTTATAGTTGAACACAGCACTAATCGTGCGTCTCTTCCAATCCTTAGGGACTCTGGTCACACAAAATCGGGCCTGGTGATACCAGCCACAAGCGAATCAATTGTTTTTATGGATCTATCAAACCCACCCAAAGATCAGGTCTGTTATTTATTTCTCTTGCTCCTGTCTTTCCTTTGCAGAACATATTGTAGCGGGTTTATCCATTAGAATTTTTACCGTACTCATATTTTTGCTTTGTGTTTTGAGCTTTTAAAACCTCCGGTGCCCCAACAAAATACTGAAGTCACAACACAAGACAGAGCACAGTAACAAAAGCTGCAGCACAAAGATCTGATACCCTTTTGGTTGTCAGATTTTGGGGCTTTGCACTGGTGTTGTTAGTCTAATGAAGAAGGTCCCAAACACTGTAGTTTCTCATGTACTTATGTTTTTGACTTAATATTAGACATTAACAAGACTTCCACTTTAGCATAACTTCCATCTGGCCACAACTTCCATTGCAAGTTAAAATACGATTTATTATTTTTTACTTCCACTATAAGTAAAATGAAGCCATTGTGACTTGTACTGTTTAGTTGCAGCTTTTGTGTTTTGTTGAACTGTTTTGGCCAGCGTGTAAAACATCGAGATGGAGTTTGAAATGAATTTTGAAAGTTTGCATATTTAGTAAAATGATTGTTCCTCTCCTTTTTCCAAAGGCAATAAGTCCAGTTGTGAAGCCTAAAATAAAGTAAGCCATCATCCCTACTGTAAAGCTGCGCTTTCTTTCACCAAATGTCAATGGTTCATTCTTTTTTTTCTTTCCAGAATTGCTGCAATTTTTCCAAATGTCAAAGAGAACAGTAAAGAGGTAAAGAACAAAGGCAGTGACCATAACAATTTATATCTGTAGTTCTTTTTCAAAATACTCACAACTTTATTGTGGCTTTTATTAAGGATATGATAAATTTCAAAACCAATCAGAGAGGAAATCTTCCGAGTGTAAAACCACCAACTCAGACAGTTTCAAGGTATGGAAATTTAATTGGCACAAGAAACAAAGAAAGAGATTGCTTTTCTTAGAAGATATAAGAGTAAGTAAGACACGCTGTTATATAGCTCAACCACACTAATAACTTTTAATGCTTTTTAGTTTCAGCAGATTTGCAACAGACTACGAATCCATAGAACAACTCGATAAAGGAGCTTTTGGTCGTGTTTTTAAGGCGAAACGTAAACTGGAGGGAAAATATTATGCTGTAAAGATTGTGCGCTACAAAGAGTGAGTCAAGATTTTTTTTTCTTAACAACAGTGGGTTTTTTTGGGGGGGGGGGAATCCGCAAGACACATGCTTCAGAAACACAAATCAAGGTGTAATGTTTTCTGAACGTAGCCTATTTGTTGTACTTTTTTGGATTAGAAAAACTCTGGAGGAAGTGAAGGTTTTGTCGGAGCTGAATCACTGTAACATCGTTCGGTACCACTCCTGCTGGCTGGAGGACACGGCCTACCACTGGGACGCTTCCAGTGACAGCAGCAGCGCTTCACAGTGAGTCCTCTGCTCTCTGGATCTGGAGGTCTCACTCATCAAACCAGGTGTTTATTTCATCTTTGTGTGGTTTACTCTCCAGGTCTTCCACTGACCAGTCTATGAAGTATCTCTACATTCAGATGGAGTTGTGTGAGATTAAAACACTGCGGGTTTGGATAGATGAGAAAAACATCCAGAACCCTAAAAAATCCCTCAGAGACTCCAGGAGAAGAGAAGAGAGTGTGGATATTACGATGCAAATGGTCAGTGGAGTCGAGCACATTCACTCCAACATGCTCATCCACAGAGACCTGAAGGTGAGGCAGCTGGTCGGTTTCACCTGAAACTAAAAAATAAAATAAACAGTGACAGAGCTTTGCAAAATGGCAAAAAGTTGATTCTATTGGGACGTTATGAGCTAGACAATGGGTTTGACTTTATTGCCAACTGCATTTCAACAATCGATTGGCCGATTATTACCAACAAAATCTTTTAGCAAATGAAATACGGAAAACGCAAATTATGTCTTAATAATCACAGTTTTTTGTGTGTTGTTTTTATATTTATTATAAAATACCCAGCAGACTTTGCTGCACCAAATTCTGCTTTTAAATAGTTTATTCTTGGCTAAATACAGCCAGCATTTTCAAAGAAAGAGTGACACCAAATCCTGTTCTTATTGGTAAGAATAGACTACAGGTGCTTCTATTCTTTTCAATTGATCCCAAAAGAATGTGAAAACTGGATGTCTTTCTTTTCATAAAGAAAATGTACAAAACCTTCTTTTTGATTCTACTGTTCATCTCCTATAAATAAAGTCTGACAATCTTAAATGTTTGATTAAAATATTGCATGATTTGCTCATTGTTGAGCAGGCAAAAATGCAGTATATATTGTTGTAATTGCGGTCTAAAGAAATCTTTTGTTTTGGCCCTCAAGTACTTCTAACTTGATATTTTTGGCTCATGTGACAAAAAATGTATAAACCACTGAGTTACAACAACACTAATTGCTGATTAGTTATAAAACAGGGAAAAATTATTCATGGTTTTTCAGAGGTTTTACAAATAAAACTCTAAATAGTAGGCAGGAGTAGGCTCTATAGGGTAGGAATTAAGCCTATTCCAGTTTTGGTAAATCATTGGTTTCATTTTGTTTTCTTTTTTTGTAGTGCAGTGCATCTGAAAAGTATTCACAACAATTCCCTTTTTCATATTTTTTATAGTACAACATTATTCCAAATTGTATTAAATCAATCTCTTTTCACAAATTTCTACACAAATACCTCACTTGAAAAGGTGGAGGAAAAAGCATGAGATTTTTGCAAGTTTAAAAAAAATAGAAAACCAAGGAATCAAATTTACATAAGTGCATTTGGGCAAATTCTGAACTATGTCTTTCTGTGCCTCGTGAATCTGCATGTTAGCCCGCTAACATCATGTTCAGCCGGAACGGCACAGTGAAGATCGGAGACTTTGGTCTCGTCACGTCTGAGATTGAAGATGATGCAGAGAACCAGAAGGAGAGAAGAGGCTACAAAGGAACTCCATCTTACATGGCGCCTGAGCAGGTGAGAGCAGATGTAGGATTGTCTCTTAAATATTTCATGGGTTAGTTGGCTTTTGCTGATTCTGTGTCATTTTATAACAGAAGGAACGGAGGCTTTATGACCGGAAGGTGGACATATTTGCTTTGGGTCTTATATTTTTTGAACTCCTTTGGAACATACCCACTATCCATGAGAAAGAAAAGGTAAGGTTGTTTTTTTGTCTTGTTAATCATTTCTTTGTTAGGTTGGAGCTGTGGGTTGGATGATGATGACCCTTTTCCAGGTTTCTGGAAGAGTCCATCAGCTTTTCATTAAAAATGTTCAAATATTTCAGCATGCCATGTCGATGAACAAGGTTCCCAGGATCTTTGGAGGAGAGACAGGCCCTCAGTGTCACATTATATTTAAACCTCAGGGAAACAGAAAACTTTTCATTACAAATTAAAAGGTCCTAGTTACTCTTATCAATGTAAAGAATAAAATATTTTTAACATTGGATATTTGTAACATTAAATATTTTTAATGTTTTTAATGTGAAACATAAATTGATCAAGCCAGTTCACATCAGTGTAAACTTTTAGGATCCTATTTAAGAAAAAAACAACAGTGTCTTTACTGCAAAGTTTACCAGGAAAACATTAGAGGTTTATCACTCAAAGAAGACTGTAATTACTGTTAAACTATGGCGGTAGTGGAAGCATCATTTTATAGGGAGTTTTTTTGCTATTTAAAAAGTGTTTTGCTGATCCTTCTTGTTTATTTCAACCCGACTAAACACTTTTTTTCTCCTTTATTGCTACTTGATTTCCAGATGTGGGCTGATGTAAGAAACCAGAAGCTTCCTCAACAATTTCTGTATCATTTTTCTCAAGAGGTACTTGACTACTCTCTCAATATATGGACCGTCTTAATTTTCACTTTGCTGATATTTGGTAGATTACAAAGAAAAAAATGATTTATTTATTATTCTATTGGCACAAAGTATAAGACAAATTATCAGCAATATTTAAAAAATACATTAAGTGACCAACATAAAAAACCACTCCCAAATATTTAGATTAATTTTAGATTTTGAGACACTAGTGGCTGTTATTGACATGAAAAAGGGCAAAATGGTGGAAGTTATACAGCAAGTAACCAATGATCAGGAACTGATCCTGGGACTATTGCTTCTTGTTTAGGACTAAAGCCTCCTCATATGGTCCAAACTATTAATTCAGTTATAATATGCAGGACTAAACAAGGAATCACTTTAGAAACTTATTCATGAAGCTTTGAAGGATCATAATGTTTAAGATAAATCAGGACCATAAAAGTTTTACAACAGACTTCAATTAAGTTATTAAATAAATCCTAATACGTGCATGTCCTTGATGTGTTTTTTTTTTTCAGAGCCAAATGATAAAATCGATGCTGTGTGGTAAACCAGAAGAACGACCAGAAGCAAGTAAATTAAAAACAGATTTAGAGCAGCACAAACTTTTGCTTTCAGAGCTTAAAACCAAGCAGCGTGACAGCAAGACAGTAATCTGATTACTTCACAGACACATTTGGAGCCCTGACAAGGATGAATTATTCATTTAGTGACCATTTATGTTGGACTCATAAGTTTTTTAACTAATGCATTGAAACTGCTTTAAAGATGAAATATATTTCTAAATGCTTGAGCTTATTGATTCGATTTAAGTACATTTGAAATGCAAGAACCTGGGAAATCTGAACTTGAATGTTTAAGTATTTGGTTTTACGAATAATCACATTCATGGGAAATAAATGTTTAGTGATTAAAAACAGAATGTGAGAGAAACTGGAAGGAAACGTTCCACAGTATGTAAAATTTAAACTCTCAGAACACAACATTTTCTGATTGTGAAGTACAAATAATCAACCACATCTGTGCCTTCAATGTGGGCACATCCTTGATCCATTATATATTGCACAAGTCAGAAGTTTACATACTCTTTGGATCTGTATGAATCTCTTTCATTCTGATATTTATGATTTATTTGAATCATGTCTTTCTTGTTGTGGATTTGATAATATAACTACAACTTCAGTGTAATTTTTTTTAGAGATCCTACTATTTATTGTTAAATTTTCTTTTATCTAAACAGAGTCACTATCATACAGACTCAAATATATACATACACCCCTTCCAATATTTGGCTAAATGTCTCTTAGAAAGTTATCCCTAAACCACAGAGTTTTTGTAACCATCGACAAACTTCTGGCAAAACTGTCTGGATATTTGAATACTCATCTTTGAAGAAACAGCAGAATTTTATTTAAATTGATTGGTTTCTTGACACAAACACAGACCTAGAAATCTTTAACATGGTCGAGGTCATTGCAGGAGCTTATTGTTAGCCTGCTTTATTCACTCCAAACATGTTTTCATGTCATGTTCGTCCACTTGGGTAAAAACCTTTGACTTGAACTGTTACTCTTGAGGTGTATTTACAAAGTGGGTGCAATAATGAGAGTGGAGGACAAACTTCTGCTTGATCCAGTCTTCAAGAGCTGCAACTTTTAGATGCATCCCTTCTCCAACAGCTGCATCAAATGGCTGAATTCTACGGTGACCAACAGGTGCAAATGTTGAAACGCACTGCAAACACATGAATGATGAAAACTCCAAAACACACAAACACAAAAAACAATGCAACAGAAAAATGCTTTCAACCACAAGAAATACAATCAAAAGAGAAAATACTACAAATGGCATAAATAACAGCAAGTATAAAATGCAAACTCTAGCCACATAACAGTCCAGACCCCTAAGTGGTCCAGACCACAATAGGGTAATGTGGGGTAGGTAGTATCACCTAGGTAAATATGCTGCTGGATGTTTAAAAAAGTGTAATGCACCTTTTCTTTGGACGTAATGTTAAATCATGACATTCTGTCTTTACAGAGGGTCCAGTCCCATATGATTTTGGTGGTCAACTCCTTCTAGTGGTCTGTTGCACTTCTGTTTTGTGGAGTTTGCATTCTTTTTATACTTGATGTTTTTTTTATTTGGGACATTTTCTCTTCAGGTTTTATTTCTTGTGGTTGCAACATTTTAGCTACTGCTGCAGCACTTTTGTAACATTTTTTCTGTTAAATTTGTTTTTTTGTGTGTGTTTTGGAGTTTGCATCGTTCATGTGTTTGCAACGTGTGTCACCGCTTGTTACGTGTTTGCACCTGTCAGCCACTGTAGAATTCCCTTATCTCAAGTCAAGGAGCTTTGCAGAGATCTGGTAACAAACTATTCATTTGATTCAGGTGTGTATAGGAGAAGGGATGCATCTAAAGGTTTTAGGATGGTAGCTCTCGGGGACTGGCTTTGGGGACCCTGTTCTGTAACTTCACTTCAAATCAACAAAAGAAAAGAACAATTATCCCAAAGACAAATGAAAATGGGTTTGAGTAAAGAAGATATTTCATTGAGCTATTTCATTAAGCTTCTGGAATAGCATAATAGCTATCAAAAAGGATTGATTTACTCTTACAATCCAGAGCTGTGCCAGAAAACTATCCAGTTTAAATTAACTCTACCTTTTCTGATATGAAAAGAGGTCAAATATTCAGAGATTTATACCAGAAGCTTGTTGATGGTTACAATCACCAGGTGGTTGAGGTGCAACTTTCTTAGAGACATTTAATTAAGTATTTGTGAGGTGTATGTATATCTTTGAGGCTACATGTATAATTTTGACCTTCTGTGTGTAAGAGGAAACAATCCATAGTAAAGTGAAGCTTGTTCAGCTAGTTGTTGCTTTTAAATCCGTCAGAATTGTTGACTAATTATTCTGATTAAATATTCTTCTTTCCTTTCCTTTAATTTTATTCTATTTTGTTTTTTTCAATTAATGTTATATTTTCATTTTTATTGTGGCTTTAATCTGTTTCCAAGTCAATCAACATACAGTACAAAAAGATCAATCAGATTAGATAAATGACTACCTTGTCTTTAATATATGTATGGGTTTTAACACTTTAAAATAATGGCTGTCAAAACACGGATGTAGAGAGTTTTTATTAAATTCTGAATGCAAAGAGAAAAAAAGGCTGAAATATGACCCCCATCTCTCTCTTCTCTGCTCAGATCTCTCCAGATATTATTTAGTTTTTAAAAATTGCTGTTTTTTGCAAGAAGTGTTTTATGGTCAAGAAGTGTACAGCAGGGTCTTGTGATGGAAATTTTATCTGTTTTTCATGGGATCATTGGCAGAGTTGAGGAAATCTAAACACCAAGTTATAGATACTAGCCCAAGTCTTGAAATATCCATATATGTTTTTAGCTTAACTGTTTTTTTTAAATATAACTACACCTATCTAAGCATATTGCACGACTTCACATTTAGAAAGCTTTTTGGAATTTCTGTGGGTGAAAACTTAACATTAGATACAATTCAAAAATGTTCTATAGTTTACAAAATGTCATTTTTCGTTACTACCAATTCATTTTCTATGGTTGTGATTTTGTCTTACAAATGAACATTAAAGTTCAGATTTTCTGCATTGAATTTCTTCCTCTATATTTCACATGTCAGTAAGCTGCATTTTAATCATGAACTAATGTGGTGGAATGACATGAACAAATATGTCTTTGGTTTTAAATATCAGCTTGTTTAAGATAGGTTTTACAAACATTTCAAAATGTTTTTAATTACAACATTTTTTTTATTTTACTGAAAGACCTAACTGAAAAATAAAACTGTAGTAAATTTAGGAGTTGGTCATGTTTTATTTACATCACAAGATGTGAACTTGAATATATGAGAAAACTTCATTTTACTCTTAATTCACATCTCCAATAAGATGTGAATCAAAGCTTATTTATCCACATAACTTATGTTCCCATAATCTATATGGGAATATAAGCAATTAATATTTCCAGGTCTTGAGTATTACATTTAAAAAAATCTTAATATAAATAAAGAAGTCAGTAGCTACATCTTATTTACCCATTCATCTTTTTTCATTCTTTTGCAAGGTCTTCAGTCTGCTTTTCAAATATTTAAATTATATGAAATATATGGTTGGTTTTAAAAGGTAGAAGATTTTTATTTAAAATCATAAATGCATTACACACCGCAGCAGTTAATGTTTCATACTGAATTTGAAGGCACCACGTCTGACGTTTATGATGAAATCGAAACTTGCGCCTCTGCCGGGGAAGCAGCGCTGACATGTACAGAAGAGCATAACAACGAGCCAGGACTGGTGCGTTTCAGATACTAATCTAATTCGAGATGAATTCTGTAAACTACATAGGTAAGCTGAACGAATATGCACATAAAAAGCGGCTTGAGTGGCACTTTGAAGAAGTTGGATCTACTGGACCCGACCACATTAAAACGTGAGTTGGCACAAACTGGGACCTTATTCTAGCAGCTTCTCCAGTTCTTCAGCCTGGAGAATCACTTACGTTTCCTAGTATATTATTTCTGATCATTAATAAACTTTATCTCAAGGCATATGTGGGTTTTGTAGAATAACGTACTATAAAGTTGTACATCTTGTTAAACTCAAAATAGTGTATTTCTATTTATTCCCCTTTACTCTGGTGCTCGAAATAAAGTTAGTGCATAGAATCCCCCCGCCCCCTAGAAGTCGCCTAATAAGTGAAAAGGCGACTTTTTTTCACTTACTAGTGAAAAGAAGTGTAATCTCCTGTGTGTAATTTAATCGTATAAATCCAGTTGTTCTGCGAAGGATTCTGATTTATTAGAGAACATTATGAAGATGAAGGAGCGCAAGAGACAGGTCAGGGGAAAGCTGTGGAGAAGTTTAACTTGTTTTGCCAGGCAGAGAAGTTCTAAAACAATGTTCCATGTCTTAAATAAAAGCCTACTTCATATTGTTAGTCAGGTTGTTATTTAAAAAAAAAATAATATCAGCATTCTATCTGTAATCCAGTCTGAATGCAGCAAGTGAAGTTGAACTGAAATACTTTATTAACATTTCACTATTTTTCAGGTGGGAAATAATATTTTCCCTTTGGACCAGGTTATGTTTCCATAAAGAATTTAAATTATTATTCATGTTTAATTCTTATGTAAAGTCAGTGGCTTTGTGCAATCTCTTGAGTTTCTTTGGATGCAGAACGTTTTACCAATTTGAACTTGACTCTACTGTTTGATAACTAGGATCCATTTGGAATATTTGTAATTGACTTGATATCTGTCTGTCTGTTTGGATTGAATCGAACATAAAGTGAATGTCTAGGGGTTTTTTTCTGCTTCATGTCACTTGTTGTGAGTTAGTGATAAATTGAATAGAATTTGAATTTAACAGTGAGTGATTAAATGAACAACATAAATAAGAAAATTCCAGCATATTGCCTAGGATTTGAATTTAACAGTGACAGTAGCTGAAGCTATTTATGGCTCCGTTTTAGACAGAAGATTTGCGTAAATAACCAATGTGGTACAACTTCTTAAAATGTCATGGGTTATAATAGTTTTTCCAAACTGATTTTTGTTCCTCAGAATGAATATGTAACACACATTTTTTTTGTGTGTAAAAAAGGGTTATTTTTCATCAACTTTATGTAAACTATTTTCTCAGCAAGTTTTCTTGCTAAATCAGCTGAAATTCAATTAAAGACGCTTTTTAAATTGCATGACAGATATTTGCTGAGAAAAATACCCCCACCTTTTAAATTGTACATAAAAATACAAAGACTTTGACTGTAACAGCAGCACATTTATTTTGAATAGCCAACTTGTGCGAATAAACTCAGCATTTGTTTATTTGCCCGGAAGTTGTACTGTCTAGTTTCAGTTTCGATCCATTTAGTCCATTGACCACGTATCCGAACCCAAGAATCGAAACTTAAGAATATAAACTGCTGTATAGAGGCGGATCTTTTAAGAAACTGTGGGAGAGATCTAACGCAGAACGCAGTTTGACGATCTTTATATCGTTTCTTTTGATTTTCATAAATTGCTGCGTCATTGCAATGGATACTGGGAACGCCGTTGCTTATTTATACGAGTATGCCCAGAAACATGGCATAGTATTACAGTTTAAGGACTTTGGCGATGTAGGCCCTGATCACATGAAAGTGTGAGTGTTCATATTTTTGTTTTTCAATTGAATCAGTATTTATGACTGACGCGAGGTGCGGAAGTGGGTCATTATAGCAGTGTTTGATTACATTTAACACTAAAATGTTCTTATAAGTCATTTCATTATGTCTACTGTAGCGTAACTTCAGTTGAAAACACATAAAAGAGCTTTCAGCAGATTCAAAGCACTTGCTCAACTTTAACCAGCAGCAGAACAAATCAAAACTTTGTCCTCTACGGGCTGATACTTAAAGAAGGTGGAGCTAATGGAAGTTCTGAGTATAGTATGTGCTCTCGGCTTAAGGAAATGAAGTGCAGATTTAATGCATTTTAATGTTATAGTGTAATGAATTGTTTAATGCATATTGCAATCTAAAGGATAAAAATTACTGTGTAAAAATCACAGTGGTTTGAAAAGGTGTTTTCTCCTTTCTTGATTTCCTATTTATTTATATGTCTGTCACACTTACATTTTTCAGATCATATAAATGTACATATCTTTAAAAAAAAATGCAAGTAAACAAAATGCAGTGCTTAAATAAAGGTGCGCCATGGGATGGATTGACCGCCTTTTCAGGGTGTATTCCGCCTCTTGCCCGTTGACCACCCGAGATAGGCACTTTGTTGCCCCACTAAGGATAAGAGTGGAAGACAATAGATGGATGGATAAAGGTGCATTTTATTCAAGGGAAATAAAATCCAAGTCTCCATGCTTTTATTGAAACCCAGACCTCATTACTGCCAAACCTGTTCACAGTCAAGAAAACATTCAAATAAGACCTCCTTGACAAGGTGGAGTACACAAAAAGATTCATAAAAAAAGTAGGCCTTACTTGCCTCAGATAAGGTCAGTGTTCATAACTTCAACCTAAGAAAGTGGTTGAACCAGGAAAGAATGGTATGACAGAATTACAAGATGAAAACCACTGCAAAGCAAAAATACCATAAAAGCTCACCTCGGTTTTGCCAGAAGATCTCTTGATTGTCCTCAAGATTTTGGGGAAGATATTCCATTTAAACATTTCATAAGTTAAGTCTCATTAGATCTGATGTAAGAGAAATAGCACAGCATTTCAGAAAAGAAACATCGGTAGATTGGGATTGTTTTGCTGCCTCCGGATCTGGAAACAGATCCGGAGGCAGATCCGATGAGTCCACCTCTGAATGGCTTTAGAAAAACAAAATGAAAACACACAATATACAATCTTAACTGAAAAAAAATTAACAGTTTGGCCAGTTCTGTGGTGTTATACTGCTGGTTTAAGTGATTTGACAAATTATATTAACTGTAGGTAAATAATTTCAAACTTGTTTTTGGGTTGGAGAAATTTTTAAAAATATATTTAACACTTCTTTTCTTACAGATTCACTCAAAGAGTTGTCCTGGACGGCAAGGCCTTCCCCTGTGGTGAGGGTAACAGCAAGAAGAATGCCAGACTGGTTGCAGCTCAAAAAGCTCTGGAATGTCTGCAGAAGGACCAGGATAAGAACATAGTAAGATTTCTCCTTTTTACCACACAAAACTTTCTGAGAGAATTAAAAACAGCACAGATTGCATACATTCAGATCCTTTAAGGGCTGTCAATTGCTGTACTGGTTTTAAGGAAATGTGTCAGTTTTATCACCTGTCAGAATGCTCTCCAGAAAAAAAAATGACTGAGCAAGAAACGATGAATACTTATTGATTCCAATGAAATTTTACACCTAAATAAGGCTTTATATTGTTGGTAATGTTATTATTGTCCTTATTTTGTTTGAAGGTTGGAGATTCACCAGGTCAGCAACACCAGGTGTTAGATAACAATGTAGCTGACACCAGGTGAGTAAATCATAAATGATCTTACAAAAAAGATCATTGTTAAGGTGTCTAGACCAATGTGAAATTATGTTTGTCTGTTTTTTTAGTGCAAAGACAAAAAGCCTGACCAACTTCATTGGAATAATCAACCACTACTGTCAAAAGACAAAGCGGTGTCATTCTTATATAGAAGAAGGTAGAAGTGGACCTCCTCATAACCCGCAGTAAGGATCTTCTCAGCTGGAACTGTTTTGACTA